>JAXCHB010000185.1:0-289758 GCA_036926305.1 Uropetala carovei | reverse complement strand
GTGGATACGTACTCGGGGAACTTAAAAGAAAGTAGTTCCATTAAAATCTCAAATTTAATTCGCAGAAACTATAACAAAATATCAAACATAAAGAAATAGTGCTTACAATATCTATTGGATGTTCGGTGGAAATTTCATCAGACGCAAACACATTATCGTAGGTGTCCCTAGAATCCTGACACTTCTCCTTAAATTGTTTGAAGTCCATCAGCTTTCCCAAGCAAATGGAACATACTAAATGAGGATAACCGTCCCTCTTGGAAACCTATAGAGAAAACAAGTGATTATATTGACAGTAACTATTATAAATACATTACACACGCATTTAGCTACTACTTGCATAAGCTCCCATTAAATGTTAATGGATTTGGTTAATCTACTACAGCACTATATAAAACACTGGTTAATTTTATTTTGTATTTTATCATTCACTTAAGATCCAGATTTGCCAACAGTGCTCATCCCTAAATGAAGGGAAGCCATTAAATAAAAGATATTGTTGAAACATTTAATAACTCTCACGAAAAATGCTATTTATATCGTATCACTATATTCGACTTAAGTCACGTGTCTATTTTGTCAGATGGTAATTAGGCATTAATAAATGTTGCCATCGGTCTTTCATTTAACCAAATGACAACATACATAAATTAATATGCAAAAATATATCATGACCTTGGTTTGTATGGCGTTTGTTTTCATTGATAAAACAAATCTATCTCTATATATATTTATCTAGATAGCTAAAGAAGCTAATTAATAAATCACACTTTTCTCAACCACCTCTATCCTTAGCCACTAAACAAAAACCCCTAATCCTTAACTCTACTATCACAAATGAACTTAACTAACCTACTACTAAAACAACCTTCTTTTGCTGCCGTATTATTAATGGTAACTTATTATATTCCCTTAAACTATTATAGAAAATACTCCTCTGAGTACTACTCTTATTTACATAACTTACATAAAAACTATCCTTTTTCCTAGTGTTGTACGAGTAAATATCACAGTTACGCTCTAAAAAATACTTTAAATGGGCATCTTCCGCAGAACACAATAACATGGCTATATAGATTATGAACTTCTAATGTAACGCGAAAGGCCATCCACGCTAATAAAACACGAGAAATGAAAGTATTAAGTAAATTTCGCGTAATTCATCGATTTGTTTCAAATCAGGTTGAAATCGAGTCATATATTCGCAAGCCAACAATGCAGGCTGCTACTTAAAATGGCGATAAAATCGCATGAAATCCAAAATTAAAAATATCTGAAAATAAACGTAATATTCGAGCAATTTCAAACTCTAAGTGAAGTTCTACCATATTAGTAAGAGAATTTATTCAATTCTTCGCAGGATGGCTTAAACTTCACGTCGATAGCTCAATTCTATCACCTTTTAAAATGCTAACGAAAAAAGTCCTGCACTCGGAACTCGAGTCATTCCCATGTTATTCAAACGGAAAACAAAAATTATTACTTAAACCTTGCACCCAGCATATTCTGGAGTGAAAAGTTTTGCATTCACATAGTTTAATCAGGATTGTTTATGGAAAATTTTGTAATTATGGTAATCGCAAAATGACTTTATACCGAACAAACACTTCAAAAAAGCTATGTAGAGATAGGGATTACAACAATAGCCGTTATTCCTTCCTTTGTCCCGCTTCGTAGCCCCGGAAAACGAGAAATATTAATCCGAAGTAGTGAAATCTTCATATACGGAAATCAAGAAAGGTTGGAAGTGGACGTAAATATAAATAATAGTATTGTACAACCCTATCATTGTAATCGCATGTTATATTCTCGAATGAAGTAATAAATCAAATTATATACCTAGATGTCAATCGTATGCATTTGTAATTTCGTCTTTTACATATGGCAGTAAATAAATAATAGTACCAATGGACTATGAAAGTTCTCATACTGCCAACACTTCGATGAATGAACTGTAAATACTATAAACTATAGCGCAGAAAAGAATAAATAACGGTAAAGTAGAACAAATAATACTCACTTGCAATTGAAGATCTCTTATGACTTCGGCTGCAACGTGACCAAACCATTCGTTCACTTGGAAGATATCGATGAAACTCTCACTCTCGCAGAGGCAAAGCCTGCACACCGTAAACTTGTGTCTACACTCCATGGTGTTAGTTTTTATAAGCTTATAAAGTAGAACTTCTATTTCCTAACCAAAAACGCAAGAACGACGTCACCGCCAACTCTCCCGCTCATATCACCACCTGCATCGATTGTATTCGATGTATCGTTCCATCGATACATCTAATCGAAATTTTGAACGAGAGCGATAGTTAGTGGTCCAGTATTCGATATGATTCGATACCATTTTCGAAGTTCAATATATAATATGTTGGGGGAGGTTACGTCTGGCTTAGTAATGTGATTCAATTCAAGATTTAACGATAAGCCACGAAATCATTTCCTCCTGATTTAATTTCGGAATGGATGTTGTTTTGCCAAGGTGAACTTGTGAAGAAAGTAACCTGTTTTCAAATCCAAAAATTAATATACAGTGATGAATTAAAATAGATTATTGTAAGCAACATAATAAAGAAATACTATTTATACATTCGTCTAAGATTAAAAAATGTTTTTATCATATATTATCTATAGTATATTATCACTGATTTTCTTTTTATGACTTTCATTGCATCTACAAGTATAAATTAACTCATATGTAGCTTTTCGTGGCAACGGCTATAAACTAAAGCACGTTTTATTTATTTAGAATTTCAGAAACAATACGAACCCATATATAATTTTATTTTTTTAAGAACGTCCATTACACATGAATTTTCCTTTGTATCTTACTTACTGTTTGACTCTTGTAATAGTCATACGATGATAATTTGTCACTTCTGGCCTTTTTGTGAAGCAACTAATAACTCATCAAATCGGCAAATAAATAGTGTCTCTTTAGAGCAAATATTAACCGATAGGGATTCGTGTAAGACTTTTCATTTACGTGCATTTTACATTCGTTAGATCAGCAATTTGAACTCGAATATTATAATTCCGGAGCACCTCTACCTAATCTTTGTTTTAAGTAGCTCTTTTGCGAATGATTTTAAAATACGCGACTGTTGAAATAATTTTGATTATCTTATAAATATTTTAGAGTGTATGTGTGTGTGTGTATGTACGTATGTTCTTTATACGTTTTTACACCGTTGAAGCTATCGAATTCAAAAGTTTCACGGGCCATCCTATGGACCAAAGGAAGAACTTGGTCTAGGTTTGCAGACCGTGGGGTCTGTTATACCACATGGGTTCAACAAAATACTATTTCCATAAGAATTCATGGGAAATGGTGTGGAGCAGTGGTCTTCAAGGTGGGCGATAGCGCCCACCAGTGGGCGTTTTTGGATTTTTGGTGGGCGTTAAAGAACTCACCAAATGCTATTCTAATTTTAACACTGAAAAAAAAAATTCTATAAAAAAGCTTAATGATACGTACGCATACTCTGTACAACTATTTCATGTACAACTATTACAGTTCATTTGTCGTTAACTATAGTATCATATCATACTATACTAGCAACAATGTATCCATGCTGCGGTAAAATCAAAAGGCCCATGACGGTGATCGGAGTCTCTCGCAGATGCAGCGAAGCGTTTAAGTTTAATTTTATCAAATATATAAAATCATAAATTTTTAAACACTGTTATTACCGCTGAGACCGTATTCGGTAATCTCATCTAACGTCAATCCCACTAGTATTGGGGTTAACATACCTCTGTAAATTGCTTGGCTACTGGGGGCGCCAGAAACCCTCACTACGCCACTGGATGGGCAGTGAACTTATTTCAAAGGACAACATATGGTAAAAGTGGGCGGTGACTCAAAAAATGTTGAAGACCCCTGGTGTGGAGAAACCCCAAAATGCCATGCAGCCCTTCACTGATGTGGCTATAAATATACCTAAATATTAAATTACGATCACGGGAAATAGCTTATTTTATGCACAAAAGACTGAATATTTTAATTCTGTTCGTGTTTTGTCGTATTACATGCTAAATCGCTCGAAATTTTCCTTTAAGCGCAAAATTTATCGGTTTTTTCTAGGCAGCAACAAAGCTAAGTTTCTTAACTGTTGTCC
Source organism: Uropetala carovei (assembly GCA_036926305.1). NCBI lineage: Eukaryota > Metazoa > Arthropoda > Insecta > Odonata > Petaluridae > Uropetala > Uropetala carovei. The sequence continues at coordinate 285,631 of JAXCHB010000185.1, read as the reverse complement.
TCTTCAAATGGAGATAGCCATGTAAAGATTAATGCAAGGAAAATGCACGCCGTGGTGCGCCGTAGAGGAAGAATAGCTTACGCCAAGATAAAGGGTACAAATGGATTCATGCCTAAATATAGTTTATGAATACTTTTAAAGTGCGTCAAATGATTCTTAAGGAATATTAGAACATTGTTATCTTTTACCATTAACATTGAAAGATTTATCGCAACATAATTACATTTATTTGGTAACCAAGATGTTGTTTATTGTTTACTTTTGGCTAATAGTACTGACATAATCCACATAATTTTATTGCTGCCTTAAAGGCTTCGGTGCATCTATCCATGAGTAATAAATGTTAATGTAAGCATCGATTGCGTAATTAAGGAATGGGGAATGTTTGCCCCGAGCTATAAAAATCGTTTGCTCCTTAAAAGAAAACTTTGCCGAGCGAAGCCGGGCGTTTCAGCTAGTTTAATATAAGCACCTCTCTAGAAATATGGAATTTCTGCGCTGCTACTCAGTTTTAACCATTGAAGTATATGAAATCCGACAAAAGTTTGTATCCATTTCAAAGATAATTTTTCTAATCATTTGTGCGAAATAACACAAGTATAATCTCGGCACGATTTAAATTCTCACATTTACTACGATATAAACATCAAACTCATCTCAGGTGTGGTTTAATACCGACACATATCAAAGAATTGGTAAAATTATAGGCAACAACATCTTCATTTAGAATATTAATTACCTATTTCGTTTTTTAATGGAGAATAATACAATTGTTATTATAATTTTTATTATTTAAATATTGACGCTTTATTGCTATAGCGGAATGAATGTGAACTACATATATGTGACCGGCGTCCTATTTTAACGTAAAATATACTGTGCAAATATTGAAATGGTTGTGTTAGAAATTGTACATAAAATGTATTAGATGCAGAACTATTAATAAGAGCAAATCCAATCCCGATCCAAAGTCAACCCAAAGGAACTGTAAACTAAGCCTTTGAAACTCAAAATGTTAGCACCTCTGCAGTTATTTGGTGGCATATTTGGATTTCGAACGTTGGATCGCTTGGAATTCGAATGTTAGCGACGATGTACTATACGAGTGAAAAATACGGAAATATAACGATTGAAAGCAAGAAAAGGATATTATATGACGATTAATAAGTGCTTATAGCATCGGGGAATATTAATTGAACCAATTTTTTATGTAAAAATGAAAGTAAGTAGTAATAACTTGTATGGATAACATCATATCATAGCCTAATACAAACTCTATTATTGAGTTATATTATTGCTATTATAATTATTTTTTATAAGCTGTATTATCACATGTTATTCGCTTGAAATTATATGTAATTATAGTAGGGTAACGGTTATAATTATAGGCACTTTAAGCAGCTTTCAATTTCTAAAATTATATAGAAAATATATAGAACCTCTGTTTGCCCGAAAAGCTTTATTTAATAATATCTACATTATCAAGGAACATATAAAAAGGTTACGACAAACAAAAATTTCAATATTATTTTTAATGTTAATCAAAAAAATACGAAAAATATAATAATTGGCACACATGAATACAGATGTCTCTCTGCTCATCATCATCTTTTCCTCGCTCTCTCGTGCAAGTTTCGCATCGATCTCTGATGGTGTGAGCACAGGATTGCACTCCTCCATTTTGAATCGCTTCAACAAATTCAGGGTGTATCCTTCTTGGGACAGGGTGATGGTATCCATGCCCTGGACGATTTCCAACCCCAGACAGTATTGAGCGAGGCCAAGATCTTTCAGGTCGAACTCCTCCGCCAATCCATGCTGAACTTCTTTAATCCAATCAAGATCCTGAAACGCGATCATGATGTCGTCTACGTAGGTAATGACCAGAAGAATCTTCATCCCATTTTCTGCATAGTATAGGCATGGCTCACCGACTGTTGGAACGAGACCCAGCTGTTTCAGCTTCTCCCTTATCTTGGCATACCATTGGCAGGCCGACTGCTTCAGCCCATAAAGAGCCTTCTTCAAACAGCAAGCATCGTTTCCAGCTGCCAAGTTCTCAAGCATTCGTATGACTCGCTTTCCAACCTCCGATTTCTCTCCTTCTTTCTGCATGACCACTGGCAGCATCTCTCTTAGCAACTCTGGAACCTCCATTATCACTTTCTCGTCGAGTTCGCCATTCAAGTAGACGGTGGTGATATTGAATTGCCTAATCTTCGATCTAAGTTGTACTGCCAGGCCATAAATATACGAATAGATTCTAGTCTAGCCACTGGAGCAAAAGTATTGTTGTAGTCCACCCCGTAGCGCTGACTGTATCCCTTCGCAACAATTTTTACTTTTCGTCGCTCGATGGACCCGTCTGGACAGTATTTGTTGGTCAATATGATACGACTTCCAACTACATTTTGACCATTCTTCCTCTTAACGATGTCCCATGTTCCATCTTGATGAGACTTGTAACCTCCGAAAGAATTGCATCCTTCCATTCATCCCAGACGTCGCTAGACTTCGCCTCGTTGATCAAGACCTCAGCCACTCCAGGGAATCCCTCATCATCCAGTCCATTAGAAATCTCATCAGGAATTTCCAGTTCTACAGGCTCGCTGTCCTTCACTGATGTGTACTGCTTTCTGGGCCGTCCACGTCTCCCGGTCCGAACAAGTGTTGGTCTGCCTCGTCCTCTTCGGGTCACATTCGACCCAGGTTGTGGATCGGGCTGTGCCTCTCCCGGCACAACATCAGCATTTAAATTGATGTCAATCTCCGCATACCTAGGGTTTTCATCCTGCTCTGGATACTTATCTGAGTAATGCTGGTGCTCGACTACTTGCTCTGCAATGTCCTCGCCCTTCTTGTCGTCATCAGCAATTTCAAGGAACATTATATCTCGTGCGACCACGATCTTCCTCTCTGATGGAATCCAGACTCGATATCCTTTTGACTCTCGTGGATATCCTCTCTGGAACGGTTTGCAAACTTGTCCTTGTTAGGGATCTTGTCGAGGACGAACACCTTTGACCCAAATGTCGTGAGGTGGTCCAGCTTCGGTGGCTCCCCAGTCCACATCTCGTAGGGAATCTTCTCCCCAAGACTACTTGTTGGACAACGATTTCTGATGTAGCATGCCGTCGTCACTGCCTCTGACCAGAACGAACTCGGTAATCCCGACTGCAACACCATGCACCTGGCCATCTCGAGAAACGTTCGATTTATGCGCTCTGCTACACCATTTTGTTGTAGTGTATGCGCAACAGTGAGCCTTCTCTCGATGCCTTCCTGCCTGAGGAAATTGTCAAACTCTGCATTACAATACTCACGTCCATTATCGGACTGCAAACATTTGATACGTCTTCCAGTGTGCTTCTCGACGTAGTTTTTGTAGATTTTAAATGTGTCAAGAACACCGCTCTTTTGCTTAAGCAGGTCACCTCACACTTCCTTGTACTATCGTCAATGAAGGTCACAAAGAATCTAACCCCTCCTGAAGACTCCTTCCGCATCGGTCCCACAACGTCCGAAAACACGATCTTCAGCTTTTCTGAGCAGGGCTTCCTCCCCTTTGGGAATGGTGTGGAGGTCATTTTTCCTTGTAGACATATCTCGCACTGGGAAATATCATTGTTACTTCCGACATTGACTCCGTCCACCGCACCAACCCGGATCACCTTCATCACATCCTTGCCATTTCAGCATCTCTGACCGTTGCTGCGACGTCGCCACATTAGCACCATTCTCGGACATAATATAAATCACCTTTCCGGTCAGCCGTCAATGTGACCTCTCTGTTCTGGTTGGTAACAACAGCAACTTTGTCTCGGAACGTCACGACTTTCCCCTGATCCGTGATTTTTGCCACTGAAACTAGGTTAGTCCTTAGATTGGGCACATACAGAGTATCTCTGAACTCAACTAACCTTCGACTTCTCTCGTTGACTGCAGAGATTCTCACGGCTCCCTTTCCCTTCACGTTTGTTGATGACGTGTTAGCAAGGTTCAGTTTTCCCTCACTCGCTTCCTCAGCATTGGATACCTGCGTGCCATATGCTGAATAAGTGTTATCCACGCTGTTTTCAACGAGTTTGGCCCTCCCTTGCGATTGCAAATGCAACTTCTCGCCACTCTTCCTTTCCCTACATACCACTGCTTCGTGTCCGGTCTTATGCAACCATAGCATCAGAATTTGAATTTTCCTTTTTCAGGCTCCTTCCCTTCACTCTTTTCCTGCTTCGATCTCCTAGGCCTCCATCTTTGCCGACATCGCCCCAGCACTATCGAGGACACTTGCTTGCTTTCTCGCATTGCTCTCTTCCAGAATCTTCACTTTGAGTTCTTCTGGGGTGGGGAGTTTGTCTCGCGATTCGATGGTACACCTAAAATTTTCATAGCTCCCTGAAAGACCATACAAGACCATAATTGCAAGAAGGTCTGCGTTCACCTCTACATCCATGGCTGCCAGCTTGTCCACAACATCAAAGAATTTTGTCATGTGGTCTCTTACATCATCGCCCTCCTGCATGCGTTGCAGTGTCAACTGTTTTAAGTGTGTCGCCTTCCCCGCAGGTCCCTTCAACGCGTAGATAGATTCGAGCTTGAGCCACACCTCGCGGGATGTCTCGCAGCCACGAATCTGTTTAAGCTCTGATGGAATAATGGACAATATTAAATCACATCTGGCCTTCTTGTCAGCAACAAACCACTCCTGTTGTCGGGTATCCGCCGCCGACGTACCATCGCCGGTCGCCTCCAGTGGCAATGGAGTTTCGCCACTCACATATCCCCACCCATCATTTTTCATCGATAACGCTTCTACTTGCATCCTCCATGTGTCATAATTCACTTTCGACAGCATCTCGATGCGCACAGAACTCACATTCGTGATGGACATTTTCATCACCTCGTGGCACGATCTCAACTTAAAATATTTTTTCACTCGCGATCATTTTTAAACGTATCTGGGCCCATAACCTGTTAAGAAGGTTTCAATAAACTTGACACAGATAATGAGAAATCAGTTTATTATATGATTCAATTCAAGTATTAACTGATGGACAGGATTCAGTACGATACAGATAGACAAGGAAAACGTGCTTTCACAGCGATGGCGACAGGACGACTAGTAGGATGGAAAACTAATATGTAAGTTAGAGAAACTGAAATATCGTAAGTACTCCAGGAAACAATATACAACCTGCGTATTGGAACTGCGAGATTTGAGTCATCTCAACAAAGACAATATTCCATGAAATTTTTCAGACTATAGCCATGAAATTTTTCAAAGGCTGTAGTCCATGAAATTAATCCAAGACTATAGTCCAGGAAAAATTTCAGACAATAGTTCATGAAATATTGCAAAGACTATATTCCATGAATTTTTCAAAGACTATAGTCCAAGAAATTTTTCTTAGACTATATACCAGGAAATTTTTCAAAGGCTATATATAGTCCCTGAAATTTTTAAAACGCTTTAGTCCATGAATTTTTTCAAAGGTTATATAGTCCATGAAATTATTCAAAGACCATTGTCCATGAAATTTTTCAAGTGCCATAGTCCATGAAATTTTTTGATAGGCAATGATCCATGAAATTTTTCAAAGGCTGCAATCGATGAAATTTTTCCAAGGATACAGTCCATGAAATTTTTCGAAGGCTATAGTCCATGAAATTTTTCAAAATCTATAGCCTATGAAATTATTCAAAGATTATAGTTCATGAAATTTTTCAAAGATTAGAATACAAAAATTTTAGAAATGAAATTTTTCAAGGAATTTAGTCCATGAAATTCATTTGTGTCGAATTTTAAATTTTTACATAAACAATGTGTATCGCAGGGCTGCCAGTTTCATGGATTTTATACGTTTTCAGGTATATTTTTTAACGAAAAACAGACATTTGCATGATTCACGGATATTTATAAGGAAAAATTCAGAAGTTATCTGAGATGTTCACATAAAAAATACATAGAACATTAAGAAATTCAGAGATTATTATTTCTATATGAATAATATGAATCCTGTAAGAAATATACATTTGATGAAATTGTCCCGTAAGCACACAGGTATCTTAATATCCTTAGGGTGAAGCACGAAAACTTTCTACATATTGCGAGACTGAGTGCAAAAACTAGCTTTTGAACTTGATCGGCAACCTACGGCATACTTATATTTTTACTTTGTGCATTGTGCATACGTTGTATAAGAGAAAGTATTGTATTCGTGAAAAAAAATTGATTTCAAGATTTCAATGGAAATACATATTTTGAGGATCCCTGAGTACGTTTCGGTTATTTTCCCGATGATGTCTGTGCGTGCGACAAAATTTTGTGGGCGCTCTAACTCAAAAACTAATACTAATGAGATTAGTACAGAACTTAAGATTTTTATTAGCAAATGAAGATCTGAAAAGGTTTTGGCTGAAATAGCTCAACTGGAAGTGAAGGTTTATTCTGGTTGTTTTCCCTTTTTTCTGAATATCTCCTTTAAAACTAAATTTATGTAAATATTTATAATTAATAAAGTTGTAGACAATGTAATTTTCTACAAGTTTTGTTTGAAGCATGTTTTCAAAAAATCGATTGTTTAGGAGATATTTCGATTTTTCGTATAAATTTGTTAAATTCGTCGCTTGTTTCAGTTGCTATGTTAAGGTTCTCTAATTGTTGATCGTAATGCATAGAAATTTCTGAATTTTGTTGGGTCATTGTATTGATATTATTAAACGTGAAAATTATTTTATTTAACAGATTTCCTAAGGCCTGTACTGTAAACGCCTGAGATTACTTATTGTTTTCAATGCATTTGTGCTATTTACTGTATATTTAAAACTTGAATACATTTTTAAAAACTATTTCAATACAGTTGATCCGTAATGCAGGATAAATTTAAAATAAAAAAGCATGTTTAAATTTAAGTTAAGCTATGCATAAACAGTTGTAAATAATTTCACTTAAAATATGTGATGCAGATGCTGAAAATATTGAAAGCATACATTTGTACAGTTTGCATAAAAAAACCAAGATATTACATATTACAGGATTTTACAGGATAGTCTGATGTCAGTAAAAGGATTTTGAAAAAATATTGGTGGCAGCCCTGGTTTATCAACATTTATTGATTTCAGTTGATTCCCACCAAGCCCAATTATACTATATTTCAACTTTATTCTCCCTGAAACATACTCTATGGTAACCTGTTCTTGAAGCCTAATTGCGAACTTATTATTTTCACATAGCCACCACTTCGAATCTAATGTTTGAACAGAAATTATTCATTACTTCTCCACAGATGATTTCTTAAAGAATTTATCACATATACAGTAGACTCTCCGTGTATCCACGATGAATGGGAATAAAGAACCCCAGTTAATCCACCATCCATATCAAATGCACAAGAAAAATTTCAAAAATTTAGAAAAAAATCATAATATGAACTTGCTTTATTCATTTAAAATAAGATAGCGAAGAAGTTTGCCTTTTCCCTTCATTCACCTTTCAGCGAATAGTGCTGCGCAGATTTCTCAGCATTAGTTTCTCAGCAAGGCTGCTTTCATGCTGTTGCTGGAAGTAATCTAGCAGAGTTTCAGCGTCAGTTAAAGCAGCACTGTGACTGATCCATTGTCTAGTATAAGGTTGTCTTCTTCCTGGTCCATATCATCAGTGGCTGTTGGTTCATCATCGGTAGTAATACGTTGCACGATTTCTTCGTCATTTAATACTTCATGACTGGCCAAATTTTGATCTGCATTTAACCACTCATGCAACAGCTTCCTCATCAACATTTGCACATCCACTCATCTGCTGTAAATTATTAAATACTTCAGGTACTGTGTTATATAAACTGTCCTGAAAACCAAGAAATTCCTTATCATTTCTTGGTAAAAGTTTTCGCCATGATTTTTTTAAAGTCAATCTTTTTACCGATTTCCATGCGGCAGCAATTCATAAATAGCATCCGACACTGATAGTTTTTTCCAAAACAACAGTAAATCATTATAGACTTCCTTTACGAACTTTAGCAGTAAATTTCTTCGATAAACTGTTTTCATATTTTGTATCACTCCTTGGTCCATAGGCTGGATCAAAGCTGTCACATTCAGAGGTAAGTACTTAAGGAAAATATTTTCATCTTCGGACTTTAAAATTTCTTCATTTAGGTGTCCAGGGGAATTGTCTAAGAGTAAAACAGCTTTTTGCGGCAGATCTAGAGATTCTAAGAGTTGACACACTGAAGGAACAAATTTTGCTTTAAACCAGTCCGTAATAATTTATCTGTCTGTCCATGCTGAGTTATTGTTATAGTAATCGATGGGTAAATTGGATAAAACTTTACCTTGTGAGCAAGCATGAGGTTTTTTAGCAGGCCCGATAACACACGCTTTTAAAAAATGAGACCCGACAGCATTAGCACAGCAGAAAACTGTAAAGTGGTGTTTTTTAATTTTTTGCCCTGCAACACTTGTTTCAGTTTCATGAGCTAAAGTTTTTTGGAGTAAACATTTCCAGTATAAAGCTGTTTTATCAGCACTATAGATTTGTTCTGACATGAAACCTTCATTTCTGATGAAATGCTGAAATTGAAACTTAAATTCCACCATTGCTGGCTCATCATTGTTCAGTTTATCACCTTGGATAGCAATCTGACGAATGCCACGTCTTTGCTTAAATCTCCTCAACCAACCATAAGATGCGTTAAATTCCATTGTTAATTTCAATTCATTGAAAAAATTCTTCCCCCTCCCCCTATTCATTCCTCCATACTGCATATCACCCACGATCTCAGCCTCTGTTATGCTGTCACATCGTTTTTTAGCGGCCGCCTTCTCATATCCTAAATTATTTTCGTATATGCAGTATTTTTTCAATTATTTTTTGGACATCCCGGTTAATCCACATTCCGGTTAATATGACCCTGGATAATCCAGAGTCTACATATTGGTGACTTCTTAGGTTAAATGGAAATTAAAGCCATTTTAGAAATTATGAGTTTTTATTCAAAGAACTGAAACAACATGCAACTGTAGTAAAAATGGCACAATTCACAGTCTAAGAAACTATAGAGGCATTAATGACATGAAAGTCTCCTTTCCTATACACATGCGCAATTGAACAAAATCAAAAACCACAATGGAAGAATAAAAACATGGAAAACTTAGATAGAAAACAGTAACTGCTTGAACATGCTTTAAGAGCATTGCTACAGAAGTTTTAATTTCACATAGCAGAACAAAAAACCTTAATAACAAACTTTCATAAGTAAATTTAACATTTTAAACCACACGCACTCATAAGACAAACAAAAATAAATTTGTTTGCATTAATAAAATTTAAACAGTAAACAAAAAAATTAGATATCACCTCTTTATATAAAATGAAAATAAAGAATATATTTCCTTTCCAATAGAAATTTTGGCCAATTTTCTTATGTGCCAGAAAGAAAAATGAAATGAAACATTGAATCTTTAAATAACATTAACATAAACGATAAGTTTCATTTTTAACCAAATCCTGGTTAATTTTCTTATGCGACAAAATGAAAAAGTACGAATTCTTTTGTTCAAAATATAAACTCAAATCCATTTGCATAAATAAAATTTAAGTAAAACATAACTGGTAAAATGCCAAACCTTTACATGAATGTGTCAGATATAATTTTTTTTAATTTAATTTTGACTAATATACTTATATCTTAATGAAAACCAGTTATTCAACTTCTGTTAAAACGTTTCCAATTATATAGTAAATAAAATATATTATAAAAGGCTATAGAAGTAAAATTTGTTCAGTAACTTGGTCCATATGAAAAGATTTACATGCACCAATTTGCATTAAAAGAGCAATGTTCAAAATTCAAAATGACATTTTGATAAAAATGAAAATGGTCACAAACTCTTGAAATATGTTCAACTCAAACAAAAAAATTATTGAGCTTCATATAAAAACTGATGGAATAAAACTTTTCCTAAACCATCTCAGGCGAATTTCCAAATATATTAATATCTTAGTTATAGGAAAAAAATCCTTGCCTTTTTTTCCCGATAAAAAACTAAAATGCAAAATAATATTTATACAACTGAAGATGTTGGTTTTGAGATGCAAAAGTGGCCGTCGTAGTATGCAGCAGCTTCATAACCTGAAAAGAAGCATCAAAATATTCAGTTTCAACTCAAACGGATAAGATGCCTAATTTATTAAATTTATATTTACAGCTACATAAAATTCAATAAGGAAAAGTACAAAGCAGCAAAACTTGGAAAAAAATTTCCAAGTACCTACCGATCTTTCACTGACATGCATAAAGTTTAAAAGATGCAACTTGACTGCTGTATGCTATTTCATGCAATGTACAATTTCAATTACACATTTACTGCATCTTGATCACTCACCCGAGTCTAAAGTGAAATTACACTTTCCATTTAGAGCAGAAAACAGATCGACACAGATTGAATCTTAAAAGATAGAGACCTTGATTTGGTAGTTTATAACACATATTGGTAGCAATTTAATCATTTTTCCTTGAAATATCCTTAGAGAGTTTCAATGAAGTGACTTAAAGATCTGTAATGAGTAGATTTTGTTAGGTTTTGGTTTTGAAATGCGATATTATTATATGCTGCACCTCAAAGTTTCACCAAAAGAAATTAATGAGCTGAGTTTGCAGCGCCACTGCATTAAGGTGATAGAAGGAGAACTTCTGCTTCAAATTAATATGCTGCATTATGGGAAACACTGCCAGGTGGAGGCCCTATCGCCTGCAGGAGCCATGGAGCAACTGCTTCATTTGCTCTGCCTTTAATCTGGCCTTGTGAGTTGGGTAGTTTATTAGTAATTTAAAACTCCAATTTAGGTTATTTTATTTGAAATACTGCCTCAATCATAATGTTTGACATAACATTCAAAATAAAGGTTCTCAACTGCAACATAAACTCAAAGCCAATAAAGATGTGCTTAAAATTAGACCTGTAGTACTTTTTGTTCAAGTTGCCACTTACCTAACTTTCCTACTAAAATTTATGCATGATCATTATAAGGTCTACGAAATAATTCTCGAATGTTCATGAGAAGAAATTGGAGATAAAAACCTAAATTAAAAATAACCAATAGTGAATAGGTTTTGCCACGTGACTGATAGTCAAGTCACAGTGTTAGTGAAGCACAACTAATGGCATAAAATATCCTTGTATAACTCAGTGAGTAAAGCTGATTGCTGGGTCAAGTATCATTAAAATCAAATTACACCACGTTTGTAATAAATGAGAAATTATCACGTTTAAGTTTTTAATAATGTGCAGGTCTTGGTTTAGTGATAGGCTTAGAATAGTTTTACATGGGATCTCAGGAGTCACATGGAATAAACCACATACTGTTACAAAAGTACTTGTAAGAATTACATATGGCTACGTCTAAGGTTGAGAACTTCTTAGGTAAAATGATATGGAGTTTATAGGTGCATCCACAGTTGAGTCATTAGCATCTGCCCATGCATAAAAGGATGCAAACTGAGCCTATGGAGCAGTGAATGGGGGTCAATGAGTGAATCGGGGCTGAGTGAGTTAGGGCCAATGACAGAAATTGTCAGCCAGTGAGTCTGTGACAGTCATCAGCATGTCTGCACAAGCTGGAACACAACAGAGGAATCAACAAGAAGGAAGAGGATTGCCGCCACAAATTTAAATGCTAAGAACTTTTAAGATACCCTTGTAATGAATGGATATGTATTCCAGCAAATTTTTCTAGCAAATATTTTATCATTTAACAGTGAAACTGATGAGTGAATTATTGAATTACTTGGTAATACGAGAAATAAATAAATTAAAATTTATGCCAATTGCCTCATAATGTTGTGTTTCTCACTTGGAGCCCACATATTATTTCTCAGGGATCTGCGAGTATGACATGTTTATTTTATCTATAACTTGTTTGATCCTGTACACAGCTGCAATTAATATTTAAATGTGAAAAAACAGGACGTATGAAGAATGTATGAATTTTCATGGCGAGTACATCTGTAGAAGGTCCACAGCTCTAGTGAGGTCAAGAAATAATGGCATAATCACCATACTAGATGGCAGTAAAGACAACATATTATGGTAGGATGATGATGAAGACACCACAATGACAGAATCTAATGCTTCTGAAACAAATTACAATTTTGAGCAGTTCCACAACTTCATCGAGGATGAACTGACAGGTGACCAGGAATTATTTGCTTTTTAATTTACAATTTTTTTAAATGTAATTTATTTTTGTGATATTTAAATAAATACAGTGGAATCCCGCTTTAAGGTTTTCCCATTTAAGGTTTACCCACATTTAAGGTGGTTTTATTTGCGGCCCCGACCAAAGCTCCATATAAATAATGTATTGTATCACCCGATTTAGTGTTTCTCGATTTTGTGAATTGCCCGCAATTAAGGGACAAAATTCTGGTCCCTTGCGGGGCATCGCCTCGATTTCAGGTGCATTTACACCGTGACCTGAGAATATTTCATTTGGTGGAGATGTAATATATTAATTCAATCTAACCATCAATGGCACAACACATACTGGCGTTGTTATTACATTAAATAAACTCAAAAGAATTAATATTTAGTTGTGCGGTTTTGTCAATCCACCTTAAATGTCTTAATCTGTTACATACTTTACGAAAGTTGCGATGACGTCATCAGGTGGGCACGGATTTTTTTACGTTTCAGTTCGCAGGCGCTCGCTCACTAACATGACGCGTTAGCTAGTTGGGCCACCCGCATTTACCACAGCCATATTTACTTTGACTTTGTTAACCTGAAAGGAAGACAATCCCCAAAAAAGGGCAGTCTTATTCACAACAATGATAGTATTACATCGAGGCGGCGATGCTATTAAAACTTTGGATGTATGTTCTTACTTGTCAGTCACTGTAGCTTTCCCCTACACAGCACAACACATGCAATCAAATTTGCGAGCCCACTTCGCATAAAGGGCCAAAATGTAACAAATGAGATTAAAAGGACATTGGAACTGTTAGCGTTGTCATTTTATGCACGGTCAGCCGATAACAGGCGTCGAAACGTCTGCCAATGCTCACCACACTGCTTCACTGGGGATAATTATTCGAAACTCGTAAATACAGTAAAACTCCGTTATAACGTGCCTCACTATACCGCGGATTAGGATATACCGCGGGTCTAGTCATGTCTCCCAAAATGATTCCATTTATTTTCTTCTTAAACAACCTTGTTTCAAATTTTACCGCGACTTATTTTCTTCGTAAACAACTTGGTTTGAATTTTACTGCGATGCTATAATCCCATCACTCTATATAAGAATGATGAAGAAATTGTAGCTTAAGACCAGAACCGCGGAAGAGCAGAAAAATTATCGAAGATGATAGCGAGAATGAAGAGATGTGTGAGGTTGAGACCCCTTAAATAAGCAAAGTAATGGATAACATCAGTGAAGTGATGAATTGGATGGAGACACAGAGTGATTGTGATCATCTTCATCTTTTACATATGGAAAACATTAAGACGTATGTGACGAAGAAGCGCCATCAGCTGTCGTGCCAAAAGAAAATATCGGACTATTTTAAAAACAGCGATTAAAGTAAGGTATGCATTTAAATCAAAATACGATAACAGTTTTTATAGTATTTTGCAATTAAATTTGTTATAACGCATATACTTTCACGCTTTTGGAATTATTTCCCAAAATACCGTTGGTTGCCAATAACGCGAGTGTACATTCTGTCTCCCGAAACCCACATTATAACGGGGTTTTACTGTATTATCTTATATAACCCATACGAGCCCAATTATATCATGTATTCATTATAGCATGTGAACTTAAAAAACTGAAAGGATCTGCACGCTTGGTTGATTCCTCCTATATAGGAGCGCTTCAATTGTGTTTATTTGCTTAAAAGTTTTAAGAAAGTTTGTCTCGGAAAGATTAAAGATTGCAAATTCACTGCTAGGAGGTGCAATGAGGGTCACAGCCATGAAATGACCACTAATTTCGCAAAAAAACCATAAGCTAGAAGAATCACCTTCGCCAGAGGACTTACAGTTGGTATTATTCTTAACCATCTTCGTTCTGTGAAATTTTATGAATGAAAAAATTGATCGTAATTAATCAATACACTTAATATTTGTGTTTTAACTAATAAAACATATCTGACATTAATGAACTGCCGTTTAGTCTTTCAATTTTAGATAACCCCCATTTAACGTATTACTCGATTCAAGGTACAAAAAACTTGTCCCCGATGCAAACGTTAAATGGGGATTCCACTGTATCTTCTAATATATACACCTAAATAATCAACAAATCATAGTTTTCTCTCATTTGATTTTCATTTCTCACTGAGGACATGGCTTTCATATTCCCTTTGAAAGATCGAGAATTTCGTCATGGAAAACATTGGAGGGGGATGAGTTTGAGATTTGGCTGGGACTGCTTTTTCACATGGGGCACATCCAAATTAATAGGCTGGAGAGCTATTGGAGGACTGATCCGTTATATAACATCTCCATTTTTTCTGAAAGCATGAGTCGGGATCGTTTTCCATTAATAATGCAAGCTCTGCATTTTGTAGAGAATGCTCGGGAAAACGATCCCGAACCATCAGATAGGCTGTATAAAATTCGCCCATTAATAAATTTCTTTCATGAAAGAATGAGAAGCATTGAATATCCCAATAAGAATCTTTCTCTGGACGAATCTATGGTTCTTTGGCGTGGACACCTTACGTTTCGCCAGTATGTACAGGGAAAGAAACATAAATTTGGGATAAAGATTTATATGCTCACAGAGCCTTCAGGATTGGTGCTCCGGATGCATGTTTATGTGGGATCGGGAGACAAAAATGTTGGAGGAATAGGGCATGCGGGAAAAGTAGTGCATTCCCTTTTATATGATTTTAAAAATGAAGGGCATTCCATATTCATGGACAATTTTTACAATAGTGTAGACTTGTCTAGGGAACTTCTCATGGAGAAAACCCACTCAACAGGGACGCTTAGACCAAACCGGAGGAATAATCCCCCAGAAGTTATTAATAAAAAATAAAGAAAGGGGAGGTCAATTACCGATGGTCGAATGACGGTGTGTGTCCTAAAATGGCACGACAGACGCAACATGCTCTTATTGAGCACGGAGTTCGGTCCTGAGATGGTCGAAGTTCCCGGTAGACAAGGTATCACGAGGCCACGTGCGGTAATGGAATACAATAACTTTATGGGGGGCATCGACCATTTCGATCAACTCATGTCTTATTATACATGCGAGCACCAAACGCTCAAGTGGTACAAAAAATTGGGAATTCATATTTTCCAAGTACTGCTTCTTAACAGTTATTTTTTGTTTAACCTTTAAAAGACGGGATTAAATCCCAAATGTAGCTCTGCGTGGCCGGGCATTTAAATGGTCCAAGTTTCTATTAAGGACGACTTCCCCGCAAAAGTTGCATTACTAAGAGGGTATCTATGATAAAACATTCAAACAAAAACCATATTAAAGGAAACATGATGATGATTACTCTGATATAATTATTTAATACCAATAATAAGATCGTAAGATGATGAGTGTATATAAACTGAAAGACAATAAAAATATTTATTAGTTCAACATTATATTCAATATCGGTAATTTCAATTAGTGATGAAAAAATATTAAGAATTTATATGAAAGATCTGCAATACCATTTAATGTGAATCTGTCCTTTTTGTAGCTAATTATAATTTCCTTTTTGTGTGATATACACGAAAGCAAGGGTCGATGCACAGGCCAACATCACACTTCTCACCGTATATTTGTGCGGGTTACTATTTTTTTCGCCGAGCAAACACGACACCGTTATTTACTCGTCTTTTCAGACCAATGTCCTAAATGTCTTGCTTCTAATCTTGTGATTCTGCTTTCACTCGGGTTGGGCCTCCCTCTTGATATTCTCTCTGCTGTCCTCCCTATCACTTCCAAAAGATCACGAACCAAAGTTAATCTAAATTTCCGGTGGGATAGTCCTTTGCCAAGTGATTTTGAAATCTCAATTTCCAAAGTCTGTCATAGTTATCGTCATTTTTGTCAGGCTGATCACCATTATCACTGAAATGAAGAAATCTGAGTATGTGGAAGAATCTGTCACGTCTCATTATGTTCCGGAAAAATGGTGTATCAAATTGCACGTTTTCAGAAACGCAACCCCAACGAAAGTCGGGAGTCGCCTGTATATTCATTACAAATGATCCTTATTAATATTTATTTTCATATTATAATTTAGAACGTCAATTAAACTTTCATTTTACATAAGTACAGTAAAACTCGTTTATAACGATCACACCTAAAACGAAATCTCGGCTATAACGAAGAAATGTCTCGGTCCCTTGAACTTCTCCATAAGGGCATTGGTTAAATTTCTCGGATGTAACGAACATGCATTTTACGAATTCTCGGCTGTAACGAACAAATGTTTGGTCCAGTGGCAAAAAATGCCCCATATATAACGAATTTTGGCGAGCAGAGCGATAAGTAATGAAAAGTTTCCACCCGTTTACCGCACACTTGTTCGTAGAGGTCCCCTTCCTCCATCTACCCCTTCCATTCGAATTTCCACGCTCCCTTTGTTTTGAAATTGATATTAAAAATGTGAAATGTTTATGTAAATTAATGACCATAATAATAATATTAATTGACCATTTAAAAAATCGTATGTAATAGCAGTCGAACATTTTACATGCCGCGAAGTTGACAAGCATCTCTTTGCATATGTAAGTACGGTATTGAGGTCGACTCACTGCAAATACAGTAAAAGCTGTGTTATCCAGCTATCTTGGGGATTGTGGAAAGCCGATTAGGAGAAATAGCTGGTTAAGGGAGCGATTTTCGATTTTGACATCGCAAATTTAGCAATAACCAAACGAAATTGGGCTTAGGTTCACTATCGTACTCCCCAAACATAACTATGCATGGGGTTTGCATTTTCCATTTTAATTCTTCCACGCGTAGTTAGATATAGACACTATTTACCCATTCTTATTTAATACGTTGCTACGCTTACATGCAAAACAAAAAGACTATTGAAAAGTTTAGGGCGTCCGGGAAGTTTGGGGATTACGGCAGTGAACCTGTTCCCAAAATTGAATTTATTGGATTATATCTTTCTTATTTATCTTTATTTACTCTATTAGAAAAGGACGAAATTATTTAATTCTTCTGAGCATTTCTGTGAAAACCAGTCGTATAATATTTTATCCTGTTCCTCAATTTTTGGCTTATGAAGCGTATGATGTTTATTAATTCATTTACTCGTCTCAGAAGATGACACAAATTTCATTAATTTAGCCTTAAGAACCTTCATATCGTAGAGCGTGGAAGATCTGATGTTGAATTCTTTTGCTACGGCTGCTCTATTTTCTCCTTTTTCCATTCGTTTGATCAGCTCCAGCTTATGTGTTAGCATTTAACCAACCTTTTCTCTCCTGTTCCTTGCTTTTAGGTATTTATTTTGATGCCATATTCAATGGATGGGTAATTTTTTAAATAATAAAAAGCGATAAAACTGGAAATTGTAGAAGTACACCAAAACATCTAGACAGTGCAAATGGCTTACGTAACCAAAAACGCCATGCTTACTCAGCAGCCACAGAAGTATACGGAGTAAATACGTAATATATACATATTATATTTTACGAAATTTTAAAGTCGAGGTTGTGGTATTACACATACAATCCACACAAAAATTCATAAAAAAAGAAAAAGAAATACAAAATGAATTGTATTTGTGTAATTGCCGGTTCTAAATAGCCGGATAGCACAGCTTTTACTGTGTGTATACGTGTTATATGGGATGTATAGGCCAAAAACCATGTTTCTCGTATATAACGTAGTCACGCTTATAACGAAGCAATGAGTCGGTCCCCTCAAATACGTATTAAACGAGTTTTACTGTACTTAAATAGACTTACACTCGCATATCGTTAAAATGTCATTCATAAAACAACAATTAAAAAAACCTTTTTGTAATTATTTGACAGGTAATATAACAATTAAAATTGCATTCTTATAAAGGATAATATTTGTCACAAAAATATCCATGAGATCATATAATAAGTTTATTTTATACAAATATGAGAAATTCTCTAATGCAACATTGCACGTTCTCTTCACATCAGTCGCTATTATGATTCAATCAGCAAATGACAATTTAAAAGCCATATTTTTCTCTAACAAGCTCTTATAATTGTAGTATAAAATGCCTCTGAAATTTCAATTTGAGGGGTATAGAGTAGGGGAAGGGAGGGCAAGATGGGGACGCTAACAAAATACTTTATAAAAATCCTTCTATTTATAAAAAAGCATACATAAATGGTGTCACAAATCTTGTTATCATCTTCCCAGTTTGATTCAGAAAAGTCTTTTCTACATTTTGGCAGAAAAAATTACAAAAAAACATTTTTGTAAAAGGTGACTTTGCCCCGTCTTGCCCCAAGGGTGGGGTAAGATGGGGTAGAACTGGGGGCAAGATGGGGTATAGCACTTTAACAACATAAATCGCACACAAATGAAATATCTTCATCTCCATCATCTACTCCTGCGCATGAGCAATGAGCTCACTTTTGACACACTAAACACATCACCCACCCCTCTACTGATTCAGAATACAAGTGACCACAGAAGAAACATTGAGCGTCATTATCTTCTTCCTCTACATGATCCTTCTTCTGGCATATTCTGGTTTTCTTGGGATTATTTCTTTTTTTGTAACCTAATTTTCTCTTGCAAGAACCTGAGGACTTTTCTGTTAGAGCTAGTAACTCATTTTTGTACGGTGATTCAGTCAAGATTGCCGTTTTTCCACGACGCCTGCCACTCCACTTAGTTTTCTTTTGATCGACGAGGGGAATGGGTAAAGCGTCTTTTGGGGATACATTTTTAAAGGCGCTTTTTCCTTTCTCAGGGCTCCAAAACGAGCAACCAGGAACCGCGTCATCATTGCTGGCAGTAGACTGTATTATCACTCTAGAGTTTCTGGTGTCCATCTCGTGATCCCTGGATTCCTCAGGTGGTGGCAATGGCAGGCTTGATTCAGCTGTAGTTTCTGAAGGATACGCAACCATCTG
Organism: Uropetala carovei; assembly: GCA_036926305.1. Lineage (NCBI taxonomy): Eukaryota > Metazoa > Arthropoda > Insecta > Odonata > Petaluridae > Uropetala > Uropetala carovei. The sequence goes on along the minus strand of JAXCHB010000185.1, from coordinate 266,536 downwards.
ATTATTAGACCCTTCATTGAAGTCAGGAGCAGGTGTCTCGGTAGTTAGAGAAGGCAAAAAGTCACTGTCAGGAAACATTTCCGGGTCTATTGGCCATATTCCCATCTTTCTAAATGCATTTACTGCTGTTTCCATCGTGGCTGCCCGAATAAATGCATTTCCAAATAGCTGAGCGATCTGAAATATAGTAACGACATGTCCTGCGTTAGAGCGAAGCCAGCTAGTCACCTCGATGTCGTAATATGTACTCAAAGGCGTCATAAATGCAACGTCCAGTGGTTGCAGGCGGTGAGTACAGTGTAGTGGGAAGCAAAGTAATATAATCCCATGTTCTCGAGCTAGATGTATGAGCTGAATGTTTTGTGTGTGTGATGAATGTCCATCCAAAAGCAAGAAAATGGGTTTGTCTTTTTAGGTGTGAGAAAACTCAATAAAGCGTTAGAACCATGTGACGAATATGCCTGATTGTATCCAGCCAGCAGGATGACACTCTGCCCACGCACCAGATGGAGCACCATTCATCAGTTCGTTCTTCATTCTTTGCTGAGGGAATATCATCATTGGTGGCCTGTACGTACCAGCTGCATTGAAACAAATCTCTCATTTGCCCCCTATCTGCCGATGTTAAGGCCCCAACTTGTTTCTTACCCTTGGATGATATAATTTTTGATTTACACTTGGGTACAGTAGACACACCAGTTTCATCGCAGTTGTATATTCTGTCAGGTGTTAATTTGTATTCATCATACACCTTCCCCAGGAGTTCAAAGAATTTTGAAACTGCGACTTTATTGAATCCCATTGCTCTTGCAGCGGAAGAGGTTTCTGGCTTTCGAATAGCCAAATCTTGATGTCGCTTCATGAATCCCTTCACCCAATCTTTGATAAGCGCACGGAAATATAAGGGGGCAAGATGGGGATGTACCCCATCATGCCCCCACCCACGCTTCCCCGTCTTACCCCAAAGGGCTTCTGTGATACGAAATTAATGGCCACAGCCTAAACGCTTGTCAGCTACCACAAAAAACACAAAAATGATTACCTTTTAGAAGTAACTAACTAACGATGTTAAAAAACTAACATATTATAACATATGGATTACCTGCTCGCAGTCCGAATATGGAGAAGAATTAGATGAAAGGCACAATATATCAACAAATGAAAACCACGTGCGTTAATGCTCTTTCCTGTTACATCCCAATGACATGATCATTGAGTTCAGGTGGTTTTCGGATAGATGGAAGTACTGTGTAGAAAAATAAGCCAGTACCCCATCTTGCCTTACGTCCCCGTCTTGCCCCCCCTTCCCCTATTTACTCATGTACCACAGACAATTTTTATTTTTGGGCCAGTTCAGAGGAAGAAAATTAATTTATGCCAGAATAAGTTAACATATAAGATTCAAATAAAAAAGGTCGGCCTCTTCACTGATTCCTCCTCCCTGTAAAACAAGGTCCGACCATGTTAAGCGTCTTCTCCCTCATACCTGCGTGAAGCAATGTATCGAGTGATCTCTTTATGCTTACGCTAGCAGAAATCTTCTCCTTTGGTAGTCGCCATTTACCATATTATACCTAGAATGGCCAGAGTGGTCATTTTGACCTGTAATTTTAATATAATATAAAAACAGACAAATCTGTTTTTGAAGCCTGATTTGCAGTTGACATCAAATCGAAATACCTCCTAAATGCTTTTCCATATCTCGGAAAAGATGAATCACGACCGGTCAATGAAAATTTGTGCTTCATCTTTTTCCACATACAAATCGAAATCGCTCGTGCCGAAACGTTTATAATTCACTTATTTTGGAGGGAATCTTGCCATTTTAACGGGATGTTGCCTTGCCTACCAATTACATTGTTAGACTTTGAAATCCTATTGTTATATTTCAATCCTTATTATGGGTGTGTAGTTGTGCTTTGGATGTTTTTAGTACAAGCGAGAGAGCCTACTATTTGAAGTTTAACTATACAGGGTGTTTCAAAGGGTAAGGTCAACCGGCGAGGAGGCAATAGAGGACGTTGATTTGAGCAGAAAACCTAAATAAAGTTTTTCTCAATTCACTACTTCTGATACTTTTTCACTACAAATGATTAAATTAGAAACTGTAAATAAAAGTTTCCTTTATTTGCTACAGTTTGTTAGATACAGCATTTTAAACATTTCAGCAAGAATCTTAATAATGAAACTCACAAGGGATGGGACATTCAGTGCTCATTATTGGAGCGCCAACAACATCTGCTGGCCTCTAATTTCTTCTGCAGCGGCATGAATTCGTTGCAGGAGATCTTCCCTGTTTGCAACCTCCGTGGCGTACACCTTTTCTATTGGGCAGCCCCATAAAAAGAAATCCATCGGATTTAAATCGGGAGACCGTGCCGGCCAAGACACAGGACCTCCTCTCCCGATCCATCATCTTGGATAGTGTTGATGCAACCACTGATGTACTGGGCATGTGAAATGCGCCAGTGCACCATCCAGTTGATACAACATGTGCTGACAAATACTTAGAGGTACATCCTCAAGTAATGTATGCAGTGTCGCTGTAACTTCGAAACGGTAGTGAATTGAGAAAAACTTTATCTATGTTTTCTGCTCAAATCAACGTCCTCTACCGCATCCTCGCCGGTTGACCTTATCTTTAGAAACACCCTGTAGATAGCCTGTCATCTTGACAGGCTTTTATACTAGCAATTTATCATAAATATGCTGAATAATAATAATGCTTTAACCCTTTTGCTGCGACATGTGGATATATCTGAACGACCTGTTAACACACTGACTGCAACCCCTTGTCCTCTAAAATATGTTTCCCACTACTGTGGAATGCGGGAACATCCCAACATTCTTGAAACAACCGCCAAACCTGTGTCTGTGCTGCCATTGGTGCACAACACCATGAAACCAGTATGTTAAAATTCGTCAATTGTCTGCCCATGCCACGATGTGCTCTATAATTCTCCTTTCTGCCCTTGCTACGAATTGGTCTTTAAATCTCCATGATTTGAGTGTATATTGCTGATTTACAAGTTAGTTATTCATGTTTTTCATATGTTATACCAATTAGTGATAATAATATATCCTCTAATGTAGGAATATAAGTCAGGTCTTTGAAAATAGCTACTATATGGTGCTTATACGTTTTGTTTTTATAAAAACATTCACCCCTTCTCTAGTTTTGTTATGAGTGGTGTGAAGAGGAAGGGAATAACGAATGAGGAAGAAATTGAAAACATTTTACAAGAGAGTGAAAGCGAATATGAAGAGGAACTGATTATGATATGGAGGAGAAGGATGACGATGAAAGAACACCTGAGCCACTTCTGTGGACAAGCGGAGCTCCATCTGTCTCCGTATGTAAATGGTGTAAGATTGAGAATGTGCAAGATTCAACTTTAGTTGATTTAGACAGCATTCCAGAATTTAATGGGAAAAGTAGTGTTAATAATTTTAACGATTTACATTCATACCATTGTTTTACAAAATTCTTTCCGAAATGTTTTTGAGTTTGTTGCTAAAGAAACGAACGGATATGCCCAATGTGTTCTAACTTGAGTAGGGAAACTTTCGCCTAGATCTAGATATAACAAGTGGCAGGATATTGATGCCAATATTCTTAAGGCTTTTGTAGCTATTGAAATTGGCATAGGGTTGGTACACAAACCCACGTTAGAGTCTTACTTTCAGGATACATATTGGCTAACTCAAACTCCTGGATTTACACATGCATTTAGAAGAGATGAATACCAACTTATTAGATCCTTCTTGCATTTTTCTGATAATGAGGATGGTTCTGCAAAGGATGATCGGTCTTTCAAAATCAATCCCATATTAGTGCATATATTTCTGCATGTAATAGAAATAAGGAAATGCATGTTGATGAATCCATGGTAAAATTCAAGGGTCGCATATTTTTTTAAGCTATACTTTCCCAACAAACCTTGTGCAAAATGAAGAATAAAAGTTTGGCGTGATTCCAGAACTGACTTCTTTTGAAGTTTCACTAATCCTGAAGAGTGGGTTGGGTTATAGGGTTGTTTCCTCTTTACTGAATAAGCGACACATACTTTACACAGACAATTTTTATTCAAGTGTAGAACTATACGAGAGTCTCAGATTGAAGGAAATTGGTGCCTGTGGAACAGTACGCACTAATAGGTTACGGTTACCTTCAAATATGAGGATGGGAAGAGCTAGCGATTAACTGAAAATGCAGATAACGAAATCACGAATAACGAGGTTAAACTGTAACAGGATATATTTGAACAAAACGTATATTATGAATTTAAAAAATTCTTATTTTATTGTATTTCATGCCTAAAAGTAATGAAATTAACATTAAAAGCAACATGTTATAAGAAATGGTATTATAATATGAGTGTTCACTGTATTTCTCATTGAAATTTAAAAATTTTACCTTTACTAATTGACTTGACAGTGAGGAATAAGTCGAGCATATCCATCTACCTATCTTTGGTCATTTACAGGATTGGACTGGCCAGGCGGGACAACGGGACATTTCCCGGTGGGCCGGTGCAAAATGGGGCCGGGTCGATCGGCTGACAAAACCATAATTTTATCATTTTAGTATCCGTGAATTGAGATATGAAAGAACAAATTATTATATCTGTCTTTAACTAAATTTCCCGCAGGTTCCCTTTCCAATTCTTTACCATATCTCCTTCCTCTCTGCCCTTTCCTCATCGCTTCTCTCTCTCTACCTGCTCCCCTCTCTGCCCCTTTGTGTACTCGTTTTCAAGTCCAGGGATGTCCCTGCACGCCGGCGTCTTTCTCCAACTCCGTATTGAGTAAACAAAGGAGGTTGGTCGAGATTGAAGTAGCCTTTCTCGAATAGCGTGGGACAGAATAAACAAGTCTAAGAAGAATGGGATAACAGTAATCCCTTTCTCACACCCAGAAATTCACCGGTATTGGCTGGCCGAATTTTCCCTCTTCTTATCCTCACCCCCCCTCGCCGTTATTCTACTAATTTCTAGATACGCCCCTAACTTGCTTGCTGTCAGCTCTCAAAAAAGGTGACGATGACGTCAATCATTTTCTCACGCTATCTTGTCTTTTTAATTCATCGTTCAGTCAGTTCAACTTACTCGGAGGTGGTAGTTCAATCCAGTAGTTGATAATTTCATTCTGGTGTTCGCCAATAAAATATTATGATGCATAACTTCTTATTGCACTTATTGTTATAACAAATATCAACATCACACACAGTATTGTTTTTCAATTTTAAAAGTTCCCTTTCATAATTTTCTTCCTCTTCAACCAAGAAAGTATAAAATGTCGCAGCCATTGCATTGCTGAAGTGGCTCACCTTCTATTACACGCTTCAGGTAGTGAATGTGTGGCTACTTCCCTGTACTTCATTGTTAACTCTTGATGTGTTACCTGATTCAATGTGTCACAGTATATATTTTACAATTATTAATGAATATGTATCAATTTTAGGGTTTGGTTAGATATTTCCTGTGACTAAAATTCCATGAGAAAAGTTTGAGATTTTAATCCGTGACATTTCCGCATTTAATTTAGACTTTCGCTGACGGCAAATTTTTTCATTTATAGAAGATCCTGCTAATGCTACTCCGAAGCATCCATGCCCGAAGCAGGATTCGAACCCGCGACCTTTGGGTTTGAAGGCAGGTGCGCTGCCTACCAGTCTAACCCAGCCGGCTTCAAAGTATTAAATGAGTATAATTTATGCAGTTCTGCTTATTACGATCTTTATGAAGCATATAAAATTATACTTACATTATCTGTCACAAAAGTTTATTGTGAGAGGTTTCAACATTTTAAGTTATATTAAAAATAAATTATGAAATAGATCAGGAGATGAAAATGTTGATTCTTTTAGCACTATGTCGGCGAACAAAGATATTCTGCTCAAACTTGAAAATGACCTGATAATAAAAAAAATATGCGAAAATACTAAGGAATTTAACGACAAATTATCAATTAAATCAAGTATTTGTTGTTACTATATTCACAATATTGTACATATTCAAAAGTACGTATATTCTGGAAAATCTGTTTAAATAATATGCAAATTTTATTCATTTCTTGCAATTGTGTGAAAAAGTTTACTTTTTTATTACAAAAGTAATCCAAGTTCTATTACGAATTAATAATGTCTACAGAATGTTCACTGTATTCTTTTATTATATCTACCTGTATGTTGTACTTGAATGACATAAGAAATACAGTTAGTTATTATCCCTTTCATACATATCTTATTCATTACGAAATTTTTATGGCCAATATTGCAAAAATTGGGAGGGGTGGTCGCTGATCTCGATTTCCCGGTATGAATTTGCTACCCAGTCCAACCCTGGTCTGGTCATTTATGTTAGCAAGGCAAGATTTAGGTTAGAGAAAACATCACTTATGTCAGGAAAGTCTTTTTAAAAAAATTTATAATTAGTTATTTTATGTGATTCTATAATTTGCTGCTATTTGGATATCTGCAACTTCATTTAATGCCTCCCTTTTATGATATTTTTTACAGGTAAGATACATCTTAGAAAGTGCAGCATCTTGTTGGTACCGCTGGAACATTTGGAGGGCCATTGGGAGAGAACAGATTCAGGATCATATAAATTTGAAAACACTGAAATCAGTGTAGAAGACACAAGGTGGAAGCCACGCTAGGAGATGAAGAAATGTTGAAATTGAAGATAGAGAGTGATACCGAAGGAGGGAATGAGAGGGAGAGAGGAGAGGAAGCTCCTGTTGGAATCGAGGAGAGAAAGAGAGGCACTCGCATGGCGCTCTCATGCGCCAACCGTATTCCTGTGTGAATGGGATGAATGTTTCCTTGACATACACCCAGGGCACTCCTGTGGCTGAGGTATATTGACAGCATTTTTCTCCTATGGACACATGGACCCGACTCGCTCCAATCCTTCATACAAAGCCTCTCTTCCCACCCTACGCTCTCCACCAACCACTCCTTCATGGATGTTGACCTCTCCATCCGGGAAAACAAAATCCACACTAAAGTTAACCTAAAACCCTCCAACCGCCTTCTGTACCTCCACTTCAAGGGCTACAATCCCCTCCATACTAAAACTTCAATCCCCTATGCCCTAGCTCTCCAATGGCAGAGAATCTACTCGGACAGAGACTCACTCTCCAAGTATTGCTCCACCCTCGAAAATGCATTCCTGCAACGCAGATACCTGCTGGACCTGATCCGACAGGAAGTCACACTCAGCACCCCTAACCTCCACTCCAACAGCCCCACAACCCTTGACTCTGCCACCCAACTTACCCTAATCACCACCTTTTATCCCGGCATTCACGATACCCTTAATAATATCCTAAATGCAGCCCATCTGATCCTCACCTCCTCCCCCAAACAGATCTCCTTCCCCACACCCCCGCTCCTCACCTTCCACAAACCATTTGCGGAGAAAGGAACCCCCATAACCCGCTCCTCTGCACCCTTCAGGGTTCCATCCCTGCCGCATACCCCGTTGCCTAAAATGCTCCATAAGCCCACCCTCCAATCCCTTCTTGAGCCCCGCCAATAACAAAGTTGCCAAAATAAATTTGAAAACGTCACTAAATTTATCCTAAAAAGTCGCTAAACTCAAAGAAAATGTCGCTAAAAAGTCAGTAAAAATAAAAAACTGCATAAATCAAATAATTAGTAAATTTATAATCTGCTTTATAAATTAATATCATTTAAAATAATATTTAATTATTAGTATTAAATGAGGGAGAACTTTTGCAAGCATTTTATGTATAAACTAGCAGAACAGCACAACATACAAACTCTTTAAAATATATAGTTGATACTTTTTAAATTACAATCAGCTTTTTTAACAATTAGTAATATTTGCTTGTAACAATCCATTTCCTAGCCTATTGCATTCAAATATAACGATAATTTTATTTCCTATCATATTACTTTCGCCAAATCCAGCTTCATTTCTTGTGTAATTATGCCTCACTGAAATATTTACTTTTATGCCTTGTAAGCAAGAAACCTGTGAAAAAGCAACATACAGTTGTCCATGATTGAACACTGACTGGTAAATGTACACCAGATACGTGAGCTTATTTACGTTAATAAACATTATAATGTAGAATATAATTATTTTACTTACAAAAACTGTAAGATTCCAGTATTCAATAGACGAAAGAAGGTTCAATTACTTTCATCAATAAACGCTTCCTGAATAATAATCAGTATCTATTTACGCTGCTATCCATAAACAACAATCGTTTCGTTGCTTAAACAAAAGTGCAAAGTGAATAACGCTAAACTTTCGTCTATTTATAAGCTTCATTGAAGCTAACTGAATTGGAGGTAACAATGACGGCTGCCTTGGCAACGCCCCGAGAGAGTACGAAAAATCCACAAAATTTCGAATCAAATAGCGTATTTCTGAAAACTTCGACCATGTAACACGTTAATTTTGCAGGACTAAGATAGTATAGAGTTTTATTCATCGAATAATGCAAAAACGAAAAAAATCGGTCCATATTTATGTATTTTAATGCTTGAAGGAAGAATACCTTGCAAGTCAAGAAATGGATTGATACGTGTTATCTTATGGGAAAATGTTAATTCCCTATATTGGCAGCACTGATTAATCCTGGTTGACAAACCTTGAACATTCACTAAGTTAAGATGTAAGAAGGAATCGTACCAAATTTGGTTATTCTAGCTTTTATCGTTTAGTAGTAGTTCCATGAACAAACACACAAACCAATAAACAACCCTTCAAAACATAATACAGAAGATGAATTGCAAAATTGCCAACAATTAATAAATATCATAAAAAATGCTAATTATTGCATCATTATCATTATAATATTTGTATTATATTTTGAAAGTCGATTTAATTCACTTATCTATGGTAATTAGTGTTTAATAAATGTTCCACGAACAAACACACAAACATGCTTCAAAATATATTATAGATGAGAAACAATTTTTAGTTAGTGCAAATTCCTTTATCACAAGGTTTTCAAGGAACACAACCCTTTTGATCACCAAAGACTTATTACATTCCTAGGCTCACCTCAGTGGTAGTGTCCACGTAATCCGTTTCCTCTTCCAGTACTGTTTTTTTTAGATGATGAAGGCACCTGAAATTTCACAAGGATGTGCGTTATTGTTAATGGCCAAAAATGAAGTCTATACTATATATACGCTTCTGACATAGGATAGAGGAGGATACAAATTATGAGGAACTTCCAGATGTGTTAGAAACTTGAAATGTGACAGGATTATAGGCTTTTGGCCATAACTAAATGAAAAAATCCTAAATAGCTGCAATTTGAATTCTCTGGGGATATTTTGGCCCCATTTTCTCCCCATAAGAAAATCATGTATATCAATGTATAAGCATTTATATTTGCTTTTTAAATTATTTCCTGTCAAGATTCGAACTCGGGACTTGAACTACCAGAAAGATTAATAATTCTAATTTCTTATTTTTGAAGATTGAATTCAAATCCACGTTAATATTGCATACATTTTTAGTTCTTATCGGAAAAAGTGGGAATTTTCCGGTTCCCGAAAATCAGCTGTCACATCAGTGAGTTCAACGATTTTATAAGGGTTATGCTTTTAAAGGGAATAAGAGAGCTATATTATAATGCCATTAATGTTAAACTATGACATTTGACTACTTACATCTGAAGACACAATTATAATCCATGTATATATAGATTATATCAAAAAAATCTGATGTGGCCAACACATGAATTTCTCCATATTTGGGGTATAGATATTTAAATTATTATGAATAGCATTCTAAGGCAAAATTATTATTTCGTATTGTAAAAGAAAACAGTCGTCCTTATTGCTGTAAATTACGTACATATTGAATATGTTTACAGAATTCATTGCTACATGGTGCTGGCGCTGTATACTGGTATTAAGAAAAAGCAAAATATCTCCAAAATGGATGGTTCTATGAAAATTCATTTCAAACAAAACATGGAAGGTATATTATTCTCTACAACTTTGGTCCTCACAAAGATTACCAATAACGACGTTTTTAAGGAGATATTTGACGGAAACAAAAAAAACGATTATTTATAAATAATTCCTAAACAATAACTACAATAGAAAATTGTTTGAAATGAAAGTTGTAGGAAATTACCTTCTCTATAACTTTTCTATAGAATTGTAAATACAATAATGATCTTTAACGAAGCAATATCGCAAAAACCGAATCGGGTTTCGAATAAACCTCGACTTCCGGTTACCCGTTATTGTCGAAAAACTAATCAGTTCTTTGTGCTCATGTTAAAGTGTTATATATGAAGTTTGGTAACGATATGGCACGTACTTTTTGAGTTAGAGTGCCCACAATAACATACACACACAGAGACATCTTCCGAAAATAGTCTAAACCTGTTCTAGGGACCTCAAAACATGTATTTCCGTTTGTATCTCGAAGTCGATTTTCTTCGTGAATACAATACTTTCCCATTACTACGTATGGAGAAAGTAAAAAGCAAAATGACAGAACAAACCTCCACTTTCATATGACCAGTTTCAGCCAAAAACATTTCAGACATTGAATTACTAATAAAAATCCTAAATATCAACTTTTGTACTCATCTGACAATGAGTATTAATTTTTTTTAGTTAGAAAACCCACAATGCTTTTAACATACACACACCCACAGACATCAAGAAAATAGTATAAACTTAATCAGGGGACTTCAAAACGTGTCTTTCATTTGAGATCTTCAACTTGATTTGTATTCACGAACACAATACTTTCTCCCTTACTAAGAATAGAGGGAGTAAATATAAATTACCTCTTGCTGTGCTTCCTGAGTATCCAAAGGATCTTTAGACTCCAACATCACAGGTCTTACATCCTCCTAGATTAAATGTTGGACAAAGAATTTCAGCAGAATCAAAGGAGTTGCAGATTGTAATTGTTATAAAGAGAAGTGCAGAATATATATGATGAAAAGGGACTATTAACCTTATATTATTCTACCGTGTTTAAAAACATCTGATTTATATACAGAACATGATATCCTCCATGATACAGAGCAATGAATATCTATTATTTTTGTAGTTAGAGCACCCATAATGTTTTTCACACACATACATACCCAGAAACATTAAAAATGGTGGATACGTACTCGGGGAACTTAAAAAAAAGTAGTTCCATTAAAATCTCAAATTTAATTCGCAGAAACTATAACAAAATATCAAACATAAAGAAATAGTGCTTACAATATCTATTGGATGTTCGGTGGAAATTTCATCAGACGCAAACACATTATCGTAGGTGTCCCTAGAATCCTGACACTTCTCCTTAAATTGTTTGAAGTCCATCAGCTTTCCCAAGCAAATGGAACATACTAAATGAGGATAACCGTCCCTCTTGGAAACCTATAGAGAAAACAAGTGATTATATTGACAGTAACTATTATAAATACATTACACACGCATTTAGCTACTACTTGCATAAGCTCCCATTAAATGTTAATGGATTTGGTTAATCTACTACAGCACTATATAAAACACTGGTTAATTTTATTTTGTATTTTATCATTCACTTAAGATCCAGATTTGCCAACAGTGCTCATCCCTAAATGAAGGGAAGCCATTAAATAAAAGATATTGTTGAAACATTTAATAACTCTCACGAAAAATGCTATTTATATCGTATCACTATATTCGACTTAAGTCACGTGTCTATTTTGTCAGATGGTAATTAGGCATTAATAAATGTTGCCATCGGTCTTTCATTTAACCAAATGACAACATACATAAATTAATATGCAAAAATATATCATGACCTTGGTTTGTATGGCGTTTGTTTTCATTGATAAAACAAATCTATCTCTATATATATTTATCTAGATAGCTAAAGAAGCTAATTAATAAATCACACTTTTCTCAACCACCTCTATCCTTAGCCACTAAACAAAAACCCCTAATCCTTAACTCTACTATCACAAATGAACTTAACTAACCTACTACTAAAACAACCTTCTTTTGCTGCCGTATTATTAATGGTAACTTATTATATTCCCTTAAACTATTATAGAAAATACTCCTCTGAGTACTACTCTTATTTACATAACTTACATAAAAACTATCCTTTTTCCTAGTGTTGTACGAGTAAATATCACAGTTACGCTCTAAAAAATACTTTAAATGGGCATCTTCCGCAGAACACAATAACATGGCTATATAGATTATGAACTTCTAATGTAACGCGAAAGGCCATCCACGCTAATAAAACACGAGAAATGAAAGTATTAAGTAAATTTCGCGTAATTCATCGATTTGTTTCAAATCAGGTTGAAATCGAGTCATATATTCGCAAGCCAACAATGCAGGCTGCTACTTAAAATGGCGATAAAATCGCATGAAATCCAAAATTAAAAATATCTGAAAATAAACGTAATATTCGAGCAATTTCAAACTCTAAGTGAAGTTCTACCATATTAGTAAGAGAATTTATTCAATTCTTCGCAGGATGGCTTAAACTTCACGTCGATAGCTCAATTCTATCACCTTTTAAAATGCTAACGAAAAAAGTCCTGCACTCGGAACTCGAGTCATTCCCATGTTATTCAAACGGAAAACAAAAATTATTACTTAAACCTTGCACCCAGCATATTCTGGAGTGAAAAGTTTTGCATTCACATAGTTTAATCAGGATTGTTTATGGAAAATTTTGTAATTATGGTAATCGCAAAATGACTTTATACCGAACAAACACTTCAAAAAAGCTATGTAGAGATAAGGATTACAACAATAGCCGTTATTCCTTCCTTTGTCCCGCTTCGTAGCCCCGGAAAACGAGAAATATTAATCCGAAGTAGTGAAATCTTCATATACGGAAATCAAGAAAGGTTGGAAGTGGACGTAAATATAAATAATAGTATTGTACAACCCTATCATTGTAATCGCATGTTATATTCTCGAATGAAGTAATAAATCAAATTATATACCTAGATGTCAATCGTATGCATTTGTAATTTCGTCTTTTACATATGGCAGTAAATAAATAATAGTACCAATGGACTATGAAAGTTCTCATACTGCCAACACTTCGATGAATGAACTGTAAATACTATAAACTATAGCGCAGAAAAGAATAAATAACGGTAAAGTAGAACAAATAATACTCACTTGCAATTGAAGATCTCTTATGACTTCGGCTGCAACGTGACCAAACCATTCGTTCACTTGGAAGATATCGATGAAACTCTCACTCTCGCAGAGGCAAAGCCTGCACACCGTAAACTTGTGTCTACACTCCATGGTGTTAGTTTTTATAAGCTTATAAAGTAGAACTTCTATTTCCTAACCAAAAACGCAAGAACGACGTCACCGCCAACTCTCCCGCTCATATCACCACCTGCATCGATTGTATTCGATGTATCGTTCCATCGATACATCTAATCGAAATTTTGAACGAGAGCGATAGTTAGTGGTCCAGTATTCGATATGATTCGATACCATTTTCGAAGTTCAATATATAATATGTTGGGGGAGGTTACGTCTGGCTTAGTAATGTGATTCAATTCAAGATTTAACGATAAGCCACGAAATCATTTCCTCCTGATTTAATTTCGGAATGGATGTTGTTTTGCCAAGGTGAACTTGTGAAGAAAGTAACCTGTTTTCAAATCCAAAAATTAATATACAGTGATGAATTAAAATAGATTATTGTAAGCAACATAATAAAGAAATACTATTTATACATTCGTCTAAGATTAAAAAATGTTTTTATCATATATTATCTATAGTATATTATCACTGATTTTCTTTTTATGACTTTCATTGCATCTACAAGTATAAATTAACTCATATGTAGCTTTTCGTGGCAACGGCTATAAACTAAAGCACGTTTTATTTATTTAGAATTTCAGAAACAATACGAACCCATATATAATTTTATTTTTTTAAGAACGTCCATTAAACATGAATTTTCCTTTGTATCTTACTTACTGTTTGACTCTTGTAATAGTCATACGATGATAATTTGTCACTTCTGGCCTTTTTGTGAAGCAACTAATAACTCATCAAATCGGCAAATAAATAGTGTCTCTGAGGGGGCTTGTATGAATAACTTAACACCGGTTCGGTTTTATGTATATATTTATTTGCGCACGACACGATGCGATGCGATACACAGTAGGACTGACGCTCAAGAGTACGACCATGTGCGGGCGCCCAACCGGAACTCTATGACGCTCGCGCCGTTCGTCATACTCGTGCGCCCCTAGCGGCCGAGATCTGCACTCGCAGACAAATGACTATTAGCGGCCGCATCCACACTTTTCTACTCATTAGCCGCTACATCACCCCCCTGGCAGTACTCAAGGTTCTGTAAACAAAAAAAACAAAAGAGAAAAGAAAGAACAAAAAGGGACAGGTGGGTGAGGAAAACTAGAAATAGGTTCAAGGGAAAGGAAACGTTAAACAGAAAAATCTGTTAAATGTCGTGGGAAACGGACTCTTCTCCCAGTCCGTGTAGTCTTCTCCTCTGCATGGGTAGGCGGCATGGGTGTCGGAACCTCAGCAGGACCAGGTCGAGGGCTGCTCGTCGGTGCGGCGGCTGGCGTGTCGCCGCCTGTGATGAAGGCCGGCTTCAGGCGATCAATGGAAACCCGCACCTCACGGCCGCGGAGCCGCACCACGTAACTCTTGTGGCACCTCTGAAGGACCTCGTAAGGGCCCTCGTAGGGTGGTTTCAATGCGCCGCGTATGGTATCATTCCGCAGAAAAACATGGGATGCGGACGCCAAATGCTGAAAAACGAACGTCGGACGTTCGCCATGTCGGGATGCAGGTCTAGGGCACAATTTCTTAATGTGCTGCCTTAACTGCACCACGTAATTCGTCTGATCCTCCGGGTGCGGACCAGCTGGAGGCGAGAAGAAGTCGCCTGGGAGCCGCAATGGCTCTCCGTACACCATCTCGGCGGCCGTGCTCCCGAGATCCTCCTTCCAGGCGGAGCGGAGGCCGAGGAGTATTGCCGGTAAAACATCTACCCAGTCTTCCGTCTCATGGCAGCGGATAGCGGCTTTCAACTGCCTATGAAGGCGCTCCACGAGGCCGTTGGCGGCCGGATGATAGGCTGTCGTCCGCAGGTGGGTTATGCCGGAGAGGTCCGCCAGCTGCCGAAAAAGCTGGCTTTCAAACTGGCGGCCCTGATCTGTAGTCACGCGTAAGGGCGCGCCGAAGCGCGATATCCACTCGCGGAAAAAGGTCCTCGCCACAGTCTCCGCTTTAATGTCAGCGATGGGGATAGCCTCGGGCCAACGTGAGAAACGGTCGACGCATGTGAGGCAATATTGGAATCCCCGGGAAGTGGGCAATGGGCCCACCAAATCGAGGTGCACATGGTCAAACCTCGAATTAGGAGTGGTGAATGTGCCAACGGGCGATGAAACGTGCCGCGTTATCTTGGCACGTTGGCATGGAATACACGCTCGTGCCCACTCTCTACAGTCTTTCTTCATGGACGGCCACACAAAACGAGTTGCTACGAGCCTTGCTGACGCCTTGACGCCGGGATGGGAGAGGCTATGTAGCGAATGAAAAATTTGCTTACGTAAGGAGGCAGGCACAAAGGGGCGGGCTGTTGGCGTTGATACGTCGCAATAAATGTCCGATCGCGAACCGGGAATAGAGACCATTCTGAGGACAAGGGAAGAGTCCGCTTGGAGAAGTGCGGAGAGTTCTTCGTCTCCATCCTGCGCCCGCGCGAGTTCTTCATGGCTGACCCCGCGTGTTACTTCGTCGACGCGAGAGAGAGCGTCGGCGACAACATTGTCCTTGCCGGCGATGTGGCGAATATCCGTACTGAATTGCCCGACAAAATTCAAATAGCGGAATTGCCGTGGTGAACATTTCTCCGGCTTTTGCAAAAATGCGAAAATCAGCGGCTTGTGGTCCGTGTAGATGACGAAATGGCGCCCTTCGAGCATGTGTCGGAAATGACGGACAGCCTCATATACCGCCAATAGCTCGCGGTCATAAGGGCTATAATTTCGCTGCGCCGCGTTCAGCTTACGGGAAAAGAACGCCAAGGGTTGCCAACCATCCTCGGTGTGCTGCTGTAGTGCCGCGCCGAGCGTGGAATCCGACGCATCCGTGAAAAGCGCCAAGGGAAGAGTGACGTCTGGGTGTGCTAACATGGTAGCCTGAGAGAGGTTCTCCTTGCACGTCACAAATGCGCGCTCTAGATCCGGCGTCCATTCCACTGGGAAGTTACGCGTCGCCTTGGGCGAAGAGATAGCAGCGTTTAGCGGAGCCTGCGTGGCGGCTGCGTCGGAAAGGAACCTGCGATAAAAATTAATCATCCCGAGAAACTGCCTGAGTTGCTTCGCGGTAGTGGGCTTCGGGAACTCTTTCACTGCCGCTACTCTTTCAGGCGGGGGATTAATGCCCTGCGCGGATACCGAATGCCCGAGAAAATTGACGGCTGCGGACGCGAAATTACACTTTGGTACATTTATGAGTACGCCGTAGTCATTCAGCCGCGCAAAGAGTGTCCTCATGTGGCCCACATGTTCTTCCTCCGAAGAGGACGCCACCAAAATATCATCGATGTACACATACGTAAACTCTAATCCCCGGAGCACTTCGTCCATAAACCTTTGGAAAGTTTGCGCGGCATTCCTTAGGCCAAAAGACATGAATGGAAATTCAAAAAGGCCAAAAGGAGTGGTAATGGCCGTTTTGGGTATGTCGCTCGGGTTCACGGGGATTTGGTTATACGCGCGTACTAAATCAATTGTTGAAAAAATAGTTTTTCCGGCCAATGCGTGGGAGAAGTCCTGGACATGGGGTACGGGGTAACGGTCGGGGATTGTGCGGGCGTTGAGCGCGCGGTAATCGCCACAGGGCCTCCAACCATCATCCTTTTTGGGAACCAGGTGCAACGCGGTAGACCAGCAGCTCTCTGAACGTCGCGCGGTGCCGATGCGCAACATCTCGTCGATCGTCGTCTTGGCGATTCGAAGTTTGTCCGGCGCCAACCTCCGTGGTTTGGAAAACGTAGGGGGGCCGGGCGTAGTCCGAATATGATGCACCGTCGTGTGCCTCGGTTCCTTCGGAGCTCCGGATGGTCGGGTGATATCGGGGAACTCGGCGAGCAGCTGGTGATACGGAGAGTTTCCTACGACGACCTTAACGTGCTCCGCGGGGGAGTTCGCGACGAGTCCCGCAACGGACAACGACGTTACGCCGTCTATTAGGCGGCGATTACGGACGTCGACAAGCAATCCGAAAAAGCTAAGGAAGTCGACGCCGATGATCGGGCTATCGACGTCGGCCACAACGAAGCGCCAACTGAAGTCCCGTCTGAGGCCGAAGTCCAACGAGAGGGACGTCCAACCGTATGTGGAGATGATGGTGCCGTTAGCCGCGAAAAGTTGGTATGACGTCTCCGTCTTTGGACCCGTCGTCCGCTTGCGAGGGAAAACGCAAAGGTCCGACCCGGTGTCGATCAGGAATCGCGTCTTCGTGGACGCGTCAGTCACGAACAGGCGGCTAGGCTTCGTAGGGAGGTCGTTGACCGCCATTAACGACCGCCCTCCGCGTTTCCCGCGTCGAAGGTGCACGGTGGTCGGCACTTCTGCGCCTTGGCGCCGAATGTGTCGTGATACCAACACCAACCTGGGTGTGCGGGCCCATAGTTATTGCGGCTACGCGACCTGCTCCTTGAACGCGGGCGGAATCGCGGATTTTCCCGAGCCGTGCTCAGGGCGGCGACTTGCTGCGTGAGTGTGTCCATCCACTTCATCAGTTCCGCCATTTCCGATGTCATGGAGGCGGCTGCAACCTGCGGGCGCGGGGTTACCTCGTGGACCTTGTCAGCAATTTGTGCCAACGTGTCGAGTTCCACTGATTCCTGCGTGGCTAGGATCGCGTGCATGTGCGGTGGAAGCCGATTCAGCCATAGGGATCGCAGGAAACTAGCCGGCACGGCGGGCCCGGCTAGCGTTCTCAGGTGCCGGAGAAACTGCGATGGCTTCCGGTCGCCTGCCTCTTCGTGCTCCAAGAGTCGCCTTATCTTCTCCTCCTGCGACGCGGAGAGCCTTCTCACGATCTCGGATTTGAGCTTCCCGTACTTGTTCTGTTCCGGGGGCTGGGAGATTATGTCTTCGACCTCGAGAACTACACGGCTGTCCAGTAAAGCCAGCACGTGGTAGAATTTTGTCGCGTCCTGCGTAATTCCAGCCAACGCGAATTGCCCCTCTAACTGCGTAAACCAAAGCGCCGGTTTTTCTGCCCAAAACGGCGGGGCGTGAATCCCCACGCGCCCCACGCGGAAGCCATTCGTGGCCACGTTGTCGGTTGGCTCCATAGATTCCGGGACCGGCGCGGAGAAAAAACTGCAAGGATCACGTCGGGGTCACCAAATTGAGGGGGCTTGTATGAATAACTTAACACCGGTTCGGTTTTATGTATATATTTATTTGCGCACGACCCGATGCGATGCGATACACAGTAGGACTCACGGGCCTGCCACTTCATGTATAAAAAGCAGGACCGCGTACGCACTGCCACTGTGGCCGGACGCATGAACTACTCGGTCCCCCTCCCCTTATCGTATCCCCCCACCCCTTGAAAATCGTATTACGTATTTTCACTTCTTTCGTAATTATTTTTATACGCTAAAAGGATATTAATCATTATGATATTATCAAAAACACATAATGGTTAAAATTTCAAATATTTTATTGTTCACTCAAAATACAGGAATTAGTTAAACATTGATAAAATAACGTTTTATGAACAAATAAAAGCACATTAAAAATACATTTTATCCTTTGGATATAAAGATTTTGTTACAGTAACAGTGCAGGAGCTACGCTTAATGAAGCGCTAACAAAAATTCACATTACTCATTAACATTATACATATTTGTGACATTCAAAGCAAACAATGAAAACACATCAAGATCGTTTACATAGGATATGTTTAGGATCCTCTACCTGACGTTGCAACATGAGATTCGGTATTACGACAGTGTATTGGCCATAAACAACCAGAAAAATTGAAAATCTTAAAGAAATTGATTACTTAGAGGTGTTTTTAACCCTTACATACACATTAGATACCAAATGCCCATAAGGAAAGCGTTGAAATCGGTTGAGACATTTTTTTGCTTGACTTGTTAAATCATTTACAATCAAGACAAAGATCAGAGAAGCAATATTTATGACTGAAAGTATGATTCTTTGCTTTTCCAAAATTACAGAATTTGAATATGTGCAGATTTTGCAAAAAGATATGTACCTTTTTAATGATAAAAAACACTATTTTTCGCTGTTGCAACAAGCAGCAATAGTAATTAACATAGTAATGAATGCAATGCCATTTCCATAAAGTGCATTGCCATTAAACAATGAATGTTATGGGTCTTACTCAAATTATTTTTAAGGATTGGCCATAAACAACCAGAAAAACTTACAATCTTGCAGAAATTCATTAAATAGGGGTGGTTTTCACCCCTAAATACACATTAGATACCAAATGCCCATAAGGAAAGCGTTGAAATCGGTTGAGACATTTTTTTGCTTGACTTGTTAAATCATTTACAATCAAGACAAAGATCAGAGAAGCAATATTTATGACTGAAAGTATGATTCTTTGCTTTTCCAAAATTACAGAATTTGAATATGTGCAGATTTTGCAAAAAGATATGTACCTTTTTAATGATAAAAAACACTATTTTTCGCTGTTGCAACAAGCAGCAATAGTAATTAACATAGTAATGAATGCAATGCCATTTCCATAAAGTGCATTGCCATTAAACAATGAATGTTATGGGTCTTACTCTAATAAATTATTTCTATCCTGGGGTAGGACAATCACCAACACAATGGCACCCTCTTTTTCCAAGCTATCACTATGAGCTTATGCACTATTCCTAATATTAAACATTGAAAAAATATCATGTCAATTGCCTTGTAAAAACAGCCATAGCAAGACGCAAAATAATCAATGAAAGCTTCCATGAATTATGATATTGAAAGCAGCAAAGACAAGCCAGTCTTACCAGGATTATGTACTGTTATTACTATATACAAATATTTACAAAATAAAATAAAAATTACATTAAAATCATCGTCGCCTCTTTTTCTTAAAATAAACTAACGCTTCTCTATGAACTACATCCATATTAACAAAAACTCTACTATCTTTACCACTTAAATACCTATTTACTGAGGTGCACCATGCCATTATAATATACTTAACAAAATATTTACAAAATTTACTCATATAATTAGCACGGTGCTCCTCACATGTAATGTCACTAAAATCTACTTCTGTTGAGATAATGTTTCTTAAGTGACTACCAATTCCAGGCCTGTGAGCCGTCATTGGCAATTCCCTTAAAATTACATCTCTGCATTGAAAGTAGACACTAGTAAAGCTGTCAGAGGGGGATTGCAACCATCTCCAACTAGCCAGTCCTTCTCTTTGAGTGTTGAGAGCATCTCCGTCATGTGGATTTACGGTATGCTGTTTATTCTTACACTCTGAACAATCAACAGGGCCCATTTTAAGAATGAAATCTCCTGCTGAAATGGAGCTAAATAACCTGGCAGCATTCCCAGCTGGAGCTTCATTGTTATCTCCCCCTAACTGAGCATCAACAACTGCATCCAGATGCACATCAATGCCAGCAGGAGAAGCAGAATGTGTGGCGATACTTGGTAGACCTCTTTGAGTCCCTAAGTACTCCCTAAGGTTATCAAGTACCTCACAATCATCCTTTTCACAATTAGCACCAACTGAGTGAGCTGCCACCATGTCATTCAGCAGTAATGATTTGTATGCTCCCACAAAGTTGGAGCACGTTGGGACAACATTACGAAAGCCATGGCTCCGAATTGCCCCAAACTTATTCTCAAGAGGGTCTTGGTTTAAATTCCTCAAAACAAGATATTTAAACCCACTGTTTCTTAACCTATTCCATAATTTCTTAATATTTCTAATTGTCCTACCCCAATTTACCAGGGAAGGTGTCCTGCCCTCCATTCTTCCATCAGTGTATGCCATAGAATCCAGGACCTTAAGTGCCTCGTTCCAGAACTCCACGTGCCCTGATGTAGGTTTCACTGCACACAGTAGGGGTTTCAGTGGAGGAGGGTTGGGTGCTCCTCCATTCACACTGTCAAAGAGCTCGTCCATAAAGCAGAGAAGATCTGCAGTTTCTGCAGCCTGAGCTTCTATACCAGTGCTAGCTGCAGAAAATATAACTATTAGGAGAAATATTCACCAAAAACAACAAAACTTGAAATATGATTATTCATTATTACTTACATGTTCTGGCTAGGAGCTTCATTACTGAAGAGAGCCTTTGACTGAAAACCTGTGTGCAGCAATTTACCTTCATTTTTTTAATTTTTGCAGGGACAACATGATGTTCTGTGAGCCGAGGCACAGCCCTGTTGCTTACGTTATCTATGGCATACACTTGAAGAATATGTCTCCAGGAAGCAACCTTATTGACCCCATGCCGACAAAACTTTAAGTCTTTGTCTAAGAGTCCATTCCTAACACCTTTCAAAAGATGAGGAGGGTCAAACAAAGGTATCACCTCTGAGCCATTGACTACAAAGTATTCACCTCTGTATTCCCCTCCTTGTCTTAAGACCGACTCCCTCGTTTCTGCACAAAGTTTATTAATTGCAGCAACGTTGCTAGCCCCTTGATCGCAGACAGTTGCACTGACTCTAAATCCAGAATGTGTCAATTTCAACACAATGGTTTTAATTAATTTACACAAAACAGGGGTCTTTATACCTCCAGAAGGGAAAACATAAACAACAGGCTGTTTATACTTCCGTTTCAGGCCTCTGATCATTAATACTAAGGCTTTATCGGCAAACCTCTTTGTTCTTAACCCCCCACCTAAATCCTCAAAACCCTCGATTAAATCGATGTGTTCAGAGTAATCCAGGTGAGGTGTCAAGCTCATCTCATCAAACATTAAGATGCAATGCCGATCAATGTCCTTCACCTTCTTCTTCACAATGACTGACAAATGATCAAACATATCATCATTAATGCCTGTTGAGAAGGATAAGCTAGATAACAACCTTAGTAACGTCCTCCGAGCAGGAAGTACAAACACTTTGGATAAAAAGTTGTATGCTCGCCCACTTCTTTTCAAGAGGGCAAGAGCGAAGACTTTATCATTCAAAGTGAACCTATGGCCTTTGCCCTTCCTTCCTGCTTCCCTAACTTGACATTGCAGAAATGATGAGACAGTCGGTGAGAGATTAGGAATGCAATCTTTATAACCCAGACTTACTGCTTTATTAGCTGCTTGCAGCCTCTTTTTAAAACTAAGTACCCTCTTAGAGGAGCGAGAAATGCTCCTTTTCAGAAGCTGATTACTTTTAAAAAGACGCCTAGCTTTTGGAGACAACTCAGTTAGCTTCCTGACACCCAAACTCTGCAGGACACCTTCCCTTCTATCAGTCCTAAAATGGATGACTCAGTCAGAAGCTGTTCACTAATACTTTAACAAATGCAATTAAGAAGAATAGATTCAAAAATAATCATAAGTGATAATACAATTAGAATTTATCACCTTTCTGAAGATTCTGTAGGAAAAAGAGACCTTCTGGAAGGCTGGCCAAGAGATGCAGATTCTGAAAAAATATAAATATAGGGAAATGACTAAATATGTTGCATATTCCTGCATTGCTTACAAACATGTCCACAATCTTATATCCCTCTTTTTGTCATTTCTTAGAGTCAAAAAATATAAAAATCAGACATTGTTTCAGTAATTTATATTATGTAGTTCAATTCCACATCTATTTAAGTAGAGCATACCTTCTGCTGACCGTAGGAGCTTCACAGGGGTCACAATCCATCCAGATGAGCAGCTCATATCTCCTGACTTTTCAGTCCCTAGTAAATAATTAAAAAATCACTAATTAATGTTTATGATGAACCCCAGAATGCCTGCTATTAAAGTGTAGCCTGTAGTATAGGTAGTACCTTTTCCTGCTACACACTTTCAATTTAACTAAGGTATGGACACAATTTCTTAATTTGATCTTAAAACGTTTATGCAAGGCAAGTTCATTAATTAATCAGCTAATTATTAATGTCTTAACTAAAACATTGTTGGAAATAACCAATTTATTACATTGTTTTATGTAAAGAATGTCATCATGTGTTGTCAATTTTAAAGGCTTGCCACTAACTGACTTAGGAGATCTTGAAGGTGATCTTATCTGCTCCGCTTCCCGCTCCATGAGTGGAGCAGCAGTGGATGGCCCAGGGTGAATACCCTCTTCTGCTTCCCCAGATTCAATTCCGTCATCAGCTGATAGAAAGTAAAAAATGTGCAAATTAGAAGTAAAATGAAAATGGCTTTGCACAAAAATAATATACTCAATATTTGAACTAAGACATATTCAACACGAATGCTCTAGTGTTTGGTATAGAGTATTAAAACACAATGGACAACTAAAATAAGTAACTAGAAACGCTGAACCTCAAGTAATATATTCCAGCTGTATCCTCTTTACAACATAGACATAAAAACAGTTATACTTACGAAGGTTTACATCTGGAATTGCATTTTTTTTCAAATTCTCCGTTCCAGTAACGAATCGATGCGGGGAAAAGTGTTCCCCGCAAACTCTATACGACTGGTAAATCCATATTGGGTCTAGCCCCCATAACTCCCTGTTATTTATTATTTTAATCCACAGGCCATATCGCCTGTGCGGATCCGAAAATGGATGTGGGAATCTGATGTAAAGGCAATAATTATTCCATTAATTGTGAAAAAGACTAAGACATTCTCTGACAAATGTTTAACTCGCGGAGAAGTAAAGACATGCGAAAAAATACCACGATAAAAAAATTTGCTTACCTAAATCTTCTTTTTGATTTTCCATCACATTTCGGGACACAACATTTTTTCTGGCCTCCCATATTCCTATTCCGTTCCTTCTTCACAAATATCCACAAGTTAAGTGAAAAATTCTCGTACTCCCGAAAGCAAAGCATTTTGAGGATTCGTATTTTATTACTTTCACACAGCAATAAACCCAACCCGACAGCTGCTTCTCAAGACGGTCAAGGGATTAAATTCAGCATAAATACCGTTACCCGTACAACAGTCGCCTTTAACATCTAAAAATAAGTGTCACCCACTTTCTCGGAAAAAACAACCAGTACCACTTCTCCGAATAATCGAGAAATTCAACGTCAACATCTAAAATCACTAACTAAACCGCACAGCACTAGTATTTCAAACACATCTACACACATCTATTCAAATTTGTAACGTTCGAAACCGTCGCCCAGTGCTGCCGTTCCCCCGAGGTGGAGAGCCGCGTAACTTGGTATTCACGGACAAATGCTACTACTAGCGCCAATCTGGACGGACGCACTAACTACTTGAGGCCTTCAGAAAGTCCTCTTAGCGTAATGTAAGTGCACACCCTGTGGTAGGACTGACGCTCAAGAGTACGACCATGTGCGGGCGCCCAACCGGAACTCTATGACGCTCGCGCCGTTCGTCATACTCGTGCGCCCCTAGCGGCCGAGATCTGCACTCGCAGACAAATGACTATTAGCCACTGTTGTCCGTCCCGGACAATGGCGAGGGAACCTCCTCGGGAGCCCCCACGGACATGGACACCACAGAGGCCCCGCCTCCCAAGCCTAAGAAGCCACCGCCACTGCTGGTGTACGACGTCTCCAGCATCAGGGAGCTGCGCAACCTGATCAGGCCGGTGGTCAAGGACCAAGACTTCACCTTGGCGAAGCAGCGGGACGCTGTCCGCCTGTGTCTGAAGACCGGAGAGGACTTCGCAGCCGTCCACGCCCTGCTGCTCGGGAAGGGGGCGCAGATCTCCACCTGGGGAGAGAAAAGCGAGAAGCTGATCAGCTTCCTAATACGGGGGGACGACCCAACCACCACGGCAACGGACCTGCTTGAGGACCTAGGGGCTCTTGGCATCCCGGTAAAGAGGGTCCGGCAGATCAAGGGGAAGGACAGAGCCCCCTTGGCGGTGTACGTAGCAGCGATTCCCTCCACCCCGGATTGGCGCCCGAAGGACATCACCGGCCTCCACTATGTGGGGAACTGCAGGGTCACGGTCCGGCCCTACAGACAGGAGGACCCGCAGATGTGCTTTCGGTGCAACCGCTTCGGGCATGCGTCGACCCACTGCTTCTCGGCTCCGCGCTGCTATAAGTGCGCCGGACCGCATGAGGGCTCCTCCTGCGAGGCCTCGGACCCCTCGCAGCTCCGCTGCTGCAATTGCGGGGGTAACCACCCAGCCTTCTCGAAGGACTGCGCTGTGTATGCGAGGGAGGCTGCCAAAAAGCGGGCGAGGCTCGCGGGTACGAAAGCAGCACGGAAGTCACCACACCAGCTACCACCTGCGCCGCCGGCGCGGTCACACCCCTCGTTCGGGAAGACCAATGCCTGGGGTAGAGGGGACGCAGAGCGCCCACCGCCCAAGGACCGCCTTGCCGGGCCATCGCCGCTCCATCCGCCGACGATGGAGGAGTTCCCTCCTCTAAGGACGGTGCATAACCGGCCGACTGCGGCCGTGCCTGAACCCACCGTCCCTCTGAGGCAGCGACGCCGCGGCCGCGGCGCAGCAGCAGCGGACGGGACCAGCCACCCAGGGAGGGAGGACTCCCTCCACATGGTGCTCCACACCCTCACCAGCATCACCACAGCGCTGACCCAGCAGCTGGCCGCCCTAGGCGACGTGCTTCACCGACTTCAGCTTACATTGCCCCGCGATGGAGCACACCCGTAGTCGGCAGAAGAAGAGCAGCACCATCGCCACCTGGAACGCAGGTGGCGCTATCATCCGCAAGACCCCGGAGCTGCTGGCATTCGCCAACAGCCACGGTGTGATGGCGATCCTCGTTCAGGAGACCTTTCTGAGGCCGGGAATCGCCTGGCGAGTTCCTGGCTTCAAGGTCTTCCGGAGCGACCGGGTCCTATCCCGGGGAGGAGGGACGGCGGTTCTTGTCCGGGAATCCCTTCCTGCCCACGAAGAGGTGCTCACCCTGTCGTCAATGGAGGCCACGGCTGTGGTGATAGAGGTGGAGGGCCGCCCGACCAGGATAGTTTCCTGCTACCTGGCCCCTCACCGTCGGCTTCACCCACAAGACCTGGAGGAGGTCTTCAGATCCCCGATGGCTGTCATAGCCGGCGGGGACCTGAACGCGAAACATGAAGACTTCCATTGTGTGACGGGCAACACCAGGGGGACGGCGCTGCGGAAGTGGCTTCACGACTGCGGCGTGGGGTTTACAGCCCCGTTCCAACCGACCCACTATCAGCCCGACGGGAGGGGTGATGTCCTGGACTTCGTCCTGCATAGGGGCCTGCGTTGCAGCATCACCACCACAACCTTCCGGTGCTTGTCCAGTGATCATAACCCGGTCCTGGTCCGGCTGGGGGCCAGGATGCGGCAGCTGCCGCCCAGAGTAAGGTATCACTATTCCAGTACGGACTGGGCCGACTTCCGGGAGAAGCTAGTGGACGACCTGCCGGAGTCCATCCCGGACCTGGACTCGCCCGCTGCTATAGATGGGTGCGTTGCAGACCTCACCGCCCGCCTCACCAAGGCAGCCTCCGCCGCCGTCCCAACGTCGGTGACAGTCACCGCGGACCACCTCCAGCTCCCGCCCCACATCCTCCGGGAGATTCGGCTGAAAAACACCATCAGACGCCGCTTCCAGCTCTCTGGCTGCTCCCGGCTGCGCCGAGTCCTGTGCGCCATGCAACACCGCATCCGGGACCACATTTCGGAGCACAGGAGGCAGAGCTGGGAGAAGAAGCTGGGGTCCCTCTCTGTCGCTGACGGCTCCATCTGGCGGATGGCATCGGCTCTGCGCCGAAACGCGCAGGACACCAGGGAACCACCCATCGTAACCCCTACCGGGCTCGCCTGCTCAGCCGAGGAGAAGGCGGAGAGACTCGCAGACCACCTGGAGGAGGTCTTCACCCCGGACCACCCGCCTGACGACACCCAGGAGGAGGAGTGCGCCGCACTGGACTCGCCTGAGGTGAGCCCGGAAGACGTGGGGACGGCGCTCCGGGCTCTTCGCCTCCGCAAGGCCCCGGGAGAGGATGGGATCCGGAATGAGGTGATCCGGCAGATCCCCAGGGCCTTCGGGACGTGGCTGGCAGTACTCTTCACTGCCTGCTTCAGAATAGGCCATTTTCCCACGGCGTGGAAGTCCGCCCGGGTTATCTGCCTGCAGAAGCAGGGGAAAGCTCCCTCTGAGGCCTGCAATTACCGCCCGATCTCGCTGCTCAGTGGCCTGGGAAAGCTCTTCGAAAGAATCTTTCTCAGGCACCTGATGCAGCACACGGAGGTGGAGAACATCCTGCCACCCCAGCAGTTCGGATTTCGCTCCGAACACGCGACCAGTCACCAGCTCACTCGGGTATGTGAGTTCGTCACTGACGGCTTCAACCGGCGCTGCTCTTCCGCCGGGGCCTTCTTCGACATCTCCAAGGCCTTTGATCGCGTGTGGCACGGCGGTCTCCGGCGGAAGATGGAGACGTTCCACTACCCGAGCTGGCAGCGGAGGCTGGTGGGGAGCTACCTCCGCGGGAGGAGATTCCGGGTCGTCTGGCAGCAGCACGCTGTGTCTTCCTGGAGGAGTATCTCTTCAGGTGTTCCGCAGGGATCGGTCCTCGGGCCGGTCCTTTTTAACATCTTCACGGCCGACATCCCGAAGGACCTAGGCTGGAACACCATGCTGGCCCTGTACGCGGATGATGCAGCCATCATCGCGCGCTCAATGCAGCAGCACCTTGCGGTGAAATACCTGCAAGCGGCCATATACCAACTGATGGACTGGTACAGGGCCTGGAGGATAGAGATAAACTCCGGGAAGACACAAACCATCCTGTTCTGCACAGGAGGCAGCGAGGACCCGGATGGAGTCATCGTTGAGGCCGACCAGCTGCCCTGGCGAGAGTCAGTCACCTACCTGGGGGTGACCCTCGACAGCCGGCTCCGCTTCGCCGAGAACACCCGGCGCTTCTCCAGGAGAGCCCAGAGCGCGCGAGCGGCGCTCTCACCACTCCTGCGGGCCCCTAACATCCCGCTGCGGAGGAAGCTCCATATCTTTAGGGCCGTCATCTCCTCCGCCCTCCTGTATGCCTCTCCGGCGTGGAGCGGGCGCCTCTCGAGCCGCTCGATCCGTCGCCTAGAGATCGCAGAGAGGGCCTGCCTGCGAACCATCCTAAACGTGGGATGGGTGATCGCAAACGAGGCCCTTTACGCCCTCACGGACACCACCCCGCTCCGAGAAAGGATGGCCGCCGCAGCCAGGCGCTTCTTCTCGGCCCTACAGACGAAGACGGCCCCGGAGCTGCGGAGACTGGGGACAAACACCACGTCAACTTGGGACCGGCACCGCCGCCCAAGATCGGCCACGGACCTGGCCGAGGACCTCCCCCCGCCGAAGCGCAGGAGGAATAACTAGCGGGCATCTGGCCCCTCCGCGGTGGACACGATCGGATGAAAGGACGTCACCCCCATGCAGAGACCCGAAGGAGTCAGCCATGGGTAGAATCCGAGGCTCGCACCCTCGGCACAGCTTACGACCTAGGACTTTTCTACTCATTAGCCGCTACAGTCTCTTTAGAGCAAATATTAACCGATAGGGATTCGTGTAAGACTTTTCATTTACGTGCATTTTACATTCGTTAGATCAGCAATTTGAACTCGAATATTATAATTCCGGAGCACCTCTACCTAATCTTTGTTTTAAGTAGCTCTTTTGCGAATGATTTTAAAATACGCGACTGTTGAAATAATTTTGATTATCTTATAAATATTTTAGAGTGTATGTGTGTGTGTGTATGTACGTATGTTCTTTATACGTTTTTACACCGTTGAAGCTATCGAATTCAAAAGTTTCACGGGCCATCCTATGGACCAAAGGAAGAACTTGGTCTAGGTTTGCAGACCGTGGGGTCTGTTATACCACATGGGTTCAACAAAATACTATTTCCATAAGAATTCATGGGAAATGGTGTGGAGCAGTGGTCTTCAAGGTGGGCGATAGCGCCCACCAGTGGGCGTTTTTGGATTTTTGGTGGGCGTTAAAGAACTCACCAAATGCTATTCTAATTTTAACACTGAAAAAAAAAATTCTATAAAAAAGCTTAATGATACGTACGCATACTCTGTACAACTATTTCATGTACAACTATTACAGTTCATTTGTCGTTAACTATAGTATCATATCATACTATACTAGCAACAATGTATCCATGCTGCGGTAAAATCAAAAGGCCCATGACGGTGATCGGAGTCTCTCGCAGATGCAGCGAAGCGTTTAAGTTTAATTTTATCAAATATATAAAATCATAAATTTTTAAACACTGTTATTACCGCTGAGACCGTATTCGGTAATCTCATCTAACGTCAATCCCACTAGTATTGGGGTTAACATACCTCTGTAAATTGCTTGGCTACTGGGGGCGCCAGAAACCCTCACTACGCCACTGGATGGGCAGTGAACTTATTTCAAAGGACAACATATGGTAAAAGTGGGCGGTGACTCAAAAAATGTTGAAGACCCCTGGTGTGGAGAAACCCCAAAATGCCATGCAGCCCTTCACTGATGTGGCTATAAATATACCTAAATATTAAATTACGATCACGGGAAATAGCTTATTTTATGCACAAAAGACTGAATATTTTAATTCTGTTCGTGTTTTGTCGTATTACATGCTAAATCGCTCGAAATTTTCCTTTAAGCGCAAAATTTATCGGTTTTTTCTAGGCAGCAACAAAGCTAAGTTTCTTAACTGTTGTCCTCTTCAAATGGAGATAGCCATGTAAAGATTAATGCAAGGAAAATGCACGCCGTGGTGCGCCGTAGAGGAAGAATAGCTTACGCCAAGATAAAGGGTACAAATGGATTCATGCCTAAATATAGTTTATGAATACTTTTAAAGTGCGTCAAATGATTCTTAAGGAATATTAGAACATTGTTATCTTTTACCATTAACATTGAAAGATTTATCGCAACATAATTACATTTATTTGGTAACCAAGATGTTGTTTATTGTTTACTTTTGGCTAATAGTACTGACATAATCCACATAATTTTATTGCTGCCTTAAAGGCTTCGGTGCATCTATCCATGAGTAATAAATGTTAATGTAAGCATCGATTGCGTAATTAAGGAATGGGGAATGTTTGCCCCGAGCTATAAAAATCGTTTGCTCCTTAAAAGAAAACTTTGCCGAGCGAAGCCGGGCGTTTCAGCTAGTTTAATATAAGCACCTCTCTAGAAATATGGAATTTCTGCGCTGCTACTCAGTTTTAACCATTGAAGTATATGAAATCCGACAAAAGTTTGTATCCATTTCAAAGATAATTTTTCTAATCATTTGTGCGAAATAACACAAGTATAATCTCGGCACGATTTAAATTCTCACATTTACTACGATATAAACATCAAACTCATCTCAGGTGTGGTTTAATACCGACACATATCAAAGAATTGGTAAAATTATAGGCAACAACATCTTCATTTAGAATATTAATTACCTATTTCGTTTTTTAATGGAGAATAATACAATTGTTATTATAATTTTTATTATTTAAATATTGACGCTTTATTGCTATAGCGGAATGAATGTGAACTACATATATGTGACCGGCGTCATATTTTAACGTAAAATATACTGTGCAAATATTGAAATGGTTGTGTTAGAAATTGTACATAAAATGTATTAGATGCAGAACTATTAATAAGAGCAAATCCAATCCCGATCCAAAGTCAACCCAAAGGAACTGTAAACTAAGCCTTTGAAACTCAAAATGTTAGCACCTCTGCAGTTATTTGGTGGCATATTTGGATTTCGAACGTTGGATCGCTTGGAATTCGAATGTTAGCGACGATGTACTATACGAGTGAAAAATACGGAAATATAACGATTGAAAGCAAGAAAAGGATATTATATGACGATTAATAAGTGCTTATAGCATCGGGGAATATTAATTGAACCAATTTTTTATGTAAAAATGAAAGTAAGTAGTAATAACTTGTATGGATAACATCATATCATAGCCTAATACAAACTCTATTATTGAGTTATATTATTGCTATTATAATTATTTTTTATAAGCTGTATTATCACATGTTATTCGCTTGAAATTATATGTAATTATAGTAGGGTAACGGTTATAATTATAGGCACTTTAAGCAGCTTTCAATTTCTAAAATTATATAGAAAATATATAGAACCTCTGTTTGCCCGAAAAGCTTTATTTAATAATATCTACATTATCAAGGAACATATAAAAAGGTTACGACAAACAAAAATTTCAATATTATTTTTAATGTTAATCAAAAAAATACGAAAAATATAATAATTGGCACACATGAATACAGTTATCGGCATATAAAGCTACAGTTTTTTTGGCGCCTTGTTATCTGACGAAATTTATTGTTTAAATAACATGGGAACATATGTAACATACATATATACTAGAATCTAGTTCATTACTTATTTTTCTATAATATGAAAAATCACAGAACTGAAAAATAACAAGACATATATTTACTGTTATAATTGAAAGATGAAAATGTTTGAACTAGAATGGTAAATATCACTCTCACTCCAATTTCCTTCCCATTAAGACATATGTGTCATGCATGTATATATCAGATTCATCATCAGGTGGTATGTACAGTACATGATTTTGTTGAGTTTTAGGTACAAATTACTGGTGGAATTTTCTTTCACATATGGTGTATTATAACACAACTTTTTCATTAATATTATTACCACAAATGCAACATAAGGTTAGCTGTTTGTTTTGTGGAGTAAATCAGTCTGCAATGGTAGTTTGCATATTGTGTTGGATGACATTCTGTTCTTTCTATCTACTGAACCTGTGACAATGTGAGATGGTAAGTGCTTAGACAGATAGACAAATTAATGGTATGCCAGTAACAAAAACTTGATATGCCAACATACGAGATAATATAGTTATTGGCACTGCCAATAGATAATTACTTGGCTGGCCAAAAATAATTCACAATATGCCCTTAACTATAGAAAGTGAAAATAAAAATGTTTTTTGGTTCTTTTCAGTTATATCCCTCCTCTCTTATTATTTACTAATCATCAAACAACAATTTTCAGGTTTTTGTCAGTGTATTTGCAAATAAGATTTCACCTCATCAATTGGTGCTGCTACCTTGCGGCAGTTATTATGACTGCTAGGAGCTTTCAGAAGACGGTCAGGCTATTTCCTCATTGTTTTATATTTTTCCATTATTGTTATATGTTTCCTATTGTTAGTGATAGAAATCTGTCACCCAACATTAGATCTGAAATATGGATCTTTAAACTAATATAAAAGACAGTGTCACTTTGTCAGTATAATGCTTTTTAAAGCTAAATATCTAGCAAACGACTGAACCAAATTTGATGAAATTTTCAGCATAGAATTATGATATAATAACAGAACGTTTTAATGTATCAAACTCGAGATCAAAGACCCGGGTTCCACTCCAGAGGATAATTTTCATTTCCAATAATATAGCATGTAAAATCGGCTTTTCAACGTTCGAAATCGCTCATTGTAAACGTTTAATTTACAAAGTTTGAGGAAATCTAGCCATTTTAAGGAGATGTTGCCTTGTCTACCAATTCCATTGTTAGACCTCGATATCATATTGTTATTTCAATCGTTATGGGTGTAAACGTGCTTTGATTGCTTTTAATACGTGAGAGAGAGTGGGAGGGGCAAAGGGAGGGAGAGAGGGAAGTAGAGGAAGGGAGAGGGCAAGAGAGTGGGATAGGAGGAATGAAGGACAGGGATATGACTTTCAATAAAATTAATGTTTCTGATGCCAATTTGATCTCCATCAATAGCTTGAACGATCGAATCTTTACTCCTGTTGATATTTCAATGGGCATTACACTACTTATGTTATATTGGCTAACGAGATTAGTAATAAACAATCAAATTATGATTGTAACATTCTAAATTATACTATTTATTTTTTCATTTTTACCATGTTTTGGTGGAGAGAACAAGGTTGGATTGGTTTCTACCAAGGTATCTGTAGTCTACAGAGGAATTATATCTCGCTTGATTGTTGCGCCGAAAATGGAGAGGATGTTGGCGAGCCTTCGGCTCGCATTGTTTTTATTTTAGTTGTCGTCTCCGGGCGCTACCGTGCCCTTTGCCTCGCTGGAACCAAACTATCCCTCCCCGTTGTCCAGTGATCAGGTTTGTAAATGTCGCGACAGGCCAATCAGTAATGGGTTAGCAAGCTTTAAATTAACTCAATGAAGCCATTGTTGGTGTGTCATGGTAGCAGGGAGGAATAAATAAGCCCCCTTTAACAACTATAACATAATCAGTAAACAGTTAGAGGGGGGATATATAGGAAAAGAACCAGAAATATTAATATTATTTCAAGGTTCTTTGTATAATAAAGTATGATAATTATTTGATTGTTTATTAAATATCTCGGAAACATAATTAGTAAATAATAAGAGGGGGGGGGGAGAATAACCGAAAAGAACTTTTTTTTCAGGTACTGAGTTAATTAATGCGGGTATGTTTGAAATTAAATGCTATTAAAAATGAAGACACCTTGCCAAATATCTGATTTATTCATGTTTTTTTCGACAGTTATTGGATACCCTTTTATAAATGTGATTTATATCAAAGAATGAATAAATAAATGCTTATACGAATAAATAACATTAAACAAAATATATTAACACGGATTACAAAAAGGCATCTCTTATCCAAATCAAAAGCATAACAGCGATACGGTCAAACATGATGCTATATTTTAATTTTTATAGCCTTTAACCTAATATCATTGTACTGTAGAATTTCGTCTTGCCATACGCTGTTTGGTAAAGAATCCCAATTTTCAGGCATGAATGTCCGACTTACAGCAAGTACTTCTTTTGTTATCAACTCCAGTTACAGCGATGGAGATAAGGAATTCCTTGGATTCGCCATAAACTGTGGATAGAAGTTGCATGTTTTGGTAAGTAAATTATTTATTTGTTAAAATTAAATTTATTCCTACATCAAATGGAATATAGGATTGCAGTCCTCGTTCATAATATTATAAAATGTTTCAATTTAATTTTTTTTGTTTTCACATGCCTTCATATCTGTTGTTTTTTAATTTACAACTTCATATTATAATATTTTTCTTAATTTGTACCTCAGTAATTTTTTCCCCAAATATCTGTTGATACTTTTGCCCAACTGTCATCAATGCCTTATCCTTCATTTTTGTTTCTGGTGCTTGACTCACATTTAAAATTAATTTGTTTTCTTGTATAATTTTAACAAATTACGTTTGTACTGATGTTTCCTCAATATCATAACACATATTATGTTTCATCACTTGACATAAATAGGCCTTTCATTTCCTGTAATAAATGTCTGTACTATTTGTTTTTTAAGTTAAACTAATGGAATAAAAATGTACCCATGATTTATTGCGAAGATATTGAATTCAGATATCAAACTTACCTGATACATCTATTACAATTAATTATCACTTGTTTATCATCTGTAAAGAAAAATAACATAAGAATTATGGAATAATTTAAGCAAGAAGCACTTTTATTTTTAAAAATATAGTTAAATTCATTATTTAAAAAAATTAGTTTTTTAAATTGTTTTTTGCCTTTTCCCTACATTTTTATTCTAACTAAATAACAAAGTAAATCCATTTTATATATCTTAGGAAGTTATCATAAAATGATTGCTTGATGGACAAGCTGTTCATCTTTTATACTACTTTTAAGCAAATGCCCAAAAGTGACTATTAAATGCTTATAAGTAAAAGCAAACATTTATTTACTCAAAAAGAAGCAAATGCTTTTAACATTTGCTTTTCTTTTCAGCAAACTCTTTTGCTTATACTACTTTCTTAGAGCATTTGCTTAATTTTTATTAAATCGGCCTGTTAGGTTTATTTCTATGTTAGTAAAATTTTTAATTTTAGTTCTTCTTGAGAATTAAAGTGTGTCCTTGTTGGGAACGAAGAAAAATCGCAGTGTAAACCATTTGAAGAATTTAGCTTACTCTCAAGTGTATTTAAGATCCATGTTACTTTCTCTCATTAAAGCATTATAAGGTGAATTTATTTTCCCATTTCAGGTCCCACCCACTCCTCCCTCTCTGTATCTAATGTGTCATGTGTGTGATTTTTTTGAGTGCATCAAGATTTCTCATCCTTGTAAGATGAGGTTGCCTTCTGCCAACGCGGGAACATCTGTGCCTCAGCAAAGGTAGGCAAATTTTGTTTAGTTAAAAAGCGTTAGTGTGCCTAGAAATTTCCGTTAGGATATGTCTTAATTAGAGATGGTTTGTTGGAGATTAAATTGAGCAAAGGTGTTTAGTTTAAAAAATTGATAAAAGTGTGTATAAATAGCAGCAGAAATACCCGGCGTTGCCTGGGGAATTGTTATATTTTAATATTTTATGCATGGCAAATTGGGGAACATTAGAAGTTACACTGTACGTGGAAATGTCTAGAGAATGTGATTTTTCAAATAATTCTCCCTACATTTTATACGTTGGTAGATTTAGACTAATTAAACATCCTCTTATCGCCCTGAAAACCACAAATATATAGATACCTATAAAGAAAAGTTTTTGTATGTATGTTTTTTTTAGCTCAACAACTACAGCACGTAGAAGCAAGGGGAAGGTGTCATTATAATTGGAATAAAGAGTTAATTGGTGTAGTCAGGTTTTATACCGATTTGATGGACCTTTCTGTTTTTTAAAAATATTTTTCTTTTTTGATTTTCTCCATTTGCATAACATACGGATGAGTGCAGCTTATTTTTCATTTGAATTTTAAAATTACTTAGAAACATGGTACGAACTTGAGACTTGGATGGTTCTTTGAAGGAAAGAACAAAGCTTATTTTTATTGAAGAGAGAATCCGAATCCTTAATCGAATTAGAGTAAAAATGCATTCAGAATCAGAAGAGTACGTGATTTTATCAGTTTTATGACAATGCCAATTAGAAGCTACCATGACAACTCCTATTGTCGCCGAAGATGAGAGTCCAATTCATTTCTATGGGGAAATTTATAACAAAATCTTTTTTGAATTTCTGTGTACGAGTTGGTTTGTTTACATGGCAACCAAATATTTACTGATTATAATTGAAATATTACTAATAAATAGTCATTAATGATATTTTCGTGTAGCGTAGAGTTCTCCAAAGCAAGATATTTTTAAAACTACGTAAGTAACTTAAATAATTAGACAGATTTTTTAGAAATTGTGATTGGTGAAATCATTTCATTGTTTCGAAAGTATTGTTGATATGAAAAATTTTCTCGTAACAGAACTCGTGGATGAGAGAATCGAGCTAACAGTCGAAGGATAATATTCACTTTGTGATTCTTAAATATTCTCTATTACTTATTTGTCTTTTGTTAGATTAATTTTGTTGTTCCTTTGTTCATCCATTTTCTTGAGAAAACAGGAGAAAAAATCTGCCATGACCGGGAATCGAACCCAGGCCTTCCACTTGCCGGGCGGATATTCTACCCCTGAACTACCGTGGCAGACTGAATATCCGCCCGGCAAGTGGAAGGCCCGGGTTCGATTCCTGGTCATGGCAGATTTTTTCTCCTGTTTTCTCATGCTCATCATAACAGCTTATGGCTGCTTGCATAGTGATATTCAGATCATTCTTTCTATCATCCATTTTCTGTTGATTATTGGTGAGGGAGAGCTTAATTCAATAATTATTTTCCCATAAGTTTACACGTTATTTTCAATTTTTCACAGTGCAAGAGTTTCTTCCTTCTAAATAGGTAAATGCAGAGTGGTTATCTTCATTTTTGCTTTATTTTATAGTTAAAACTGTGTACTCTCTTATTCTTGTGATGTTTACGTGTTACATGGTACATATCTTCTCGTCCTATCAAGATCAACACAGGTATTTTTCAAGGAGACTCTTTAAGTGTGTTCTGGTACTGCCTAGCATTGAACCACCTTAGTAAGGCACTCCAGAATACACCCTATGGGTACAAGGTAACTACCCAAACAAAAGATAACTATACCGTGAACCACCTCCTATATATGGACGATTTGAAATTTTATGCCAGAACTATAAGCCAGCTCCATAAACTTATTGATATTACCACCAATTTTAGTCGAGGAATATCTATGGAATTCGGGATAGATAAGTGCAAATCCATACATCGGGAACGTGGTAACATTATCACCTCAGATGGATACAACATCACCCCAGAAGAAACAATTGAAGACCTTCAAAACCCGGATTGTCACAAATATCTAGGAATCCCACAACTGAAAGGAATCAACCATACAACTATCAAGAACAAACTGAAACAAAACCTTATTCAGAGAATAAAGAGCGTCCTCAGAATACAACTTTATAATGTGAACAAGATAAAAGCAATTAACACATATGCAATCTCATCATTAATATACTCCTTTGGATTAATCAAATGGTCGGATACAGATCTGGAAGACTTGTCTAGATGCATTCGGACACAGCTAACAGAGCACCGTATGAGGCATCCAAAATCAGCAGTACAAAGAGTCACCCTTCCCCCATCTGAAGGTGGAATGGGAATCCTACATATACCACGACTACATAGCAAGCAAATCAATGATCCCCGAGAATACTTTCATGAGAAACAAACCCACAACAATATGTACAAAATCATATGCAGAGCTGACACCAATGCACCACCACTCCATCTCTCAGATTTCAACTTTGTCTCAAGAAATGTGTCAGTAGAAGACCAGAAGGAGCAATGGAGACAAAAGGAATTACATGGAACTCACCTGGCTCACCTCGAAAATGAAAATGTAGACCAAGAAACATCAAATATGTGGCTCAGAAAAGGAAGTCTGTTTAGTGAAACTACAGGATTTATGTTAACGATACAAGATAGAGTCATACCCACTAGGAACTACAAAAGATACATCTTGAAGGAGCCCATCCCAGATGACAGATGCAGAAAATGCAAAGAAGGAATAGAGACATTAGAACACATAACAGGATCTTGCCGACTTCTTGCAGGTACAAAATATATTAAAAGGCATAATAACATTGCAAAGATTCATTAGCACCTGGCAGGAACCACAGTGCTACCATACTACAAATATGAACTCCCACCTGTCATCGATAATAGTGAAAGAAAAATCTACTGGGATAGAGAAATTAGAATGGATATATCCATTCCTGCTAATCGGCCAGATATCATTATGTTTAACAAACACAAGAAAGAAGTTCAACTGATCGATATAGCCATCCCACTCATGCACAACATCAGTACCACGTACAGCACCAAAATTAGCAAATATAAAGATCTAGTAGATCTTTATTATGGAAAGTAGACAAAGTTACCATTAGACCAATCATCATCTCAACAACTGCAATAATACCAAAAGCAACCAGGAAACATCTGAAAGAGCTATGAGCAGAAGGAAGGCTGATGGAAATGCAAAAGTCTGTCATCCTAGATACCTGTCACATAGTTAGGAAATTTTTAGGGGAAGAACTTGATTGAACTTGATATTTATCCGTTCAATTTATGTGTATACTTTACCAGTTAACACTGCGTACTTCAAAGGCAATAATAATAATCTTTTTTGACATGTTCAGAGTATAACACTCTTCACCCATGAAATGAAATGAAGTATAATACATTGCTATCACATTAGTGACCTCATCCACTCATATTTAAATACTTAGTGAATAAATTGAGTTTCACATATTACAGCCTAAATATAAAATACATGTCTGTATATATAACAGTATAGTCTTATAAAGCAGTATATAAAATTATTTCACATATTGACACTTAATACAATTAATTAACATCATTCTTTTGCACAGAGTAGTAGTAGTATAAAAAATATCAGATACCTTTTTGTAACAAAGACTTTACATAAATAATGAAAAAATGAAAAACAAATGAATATAGAGATTAAAATAGGAACTGTTTAATTATAACCTCAGTCCAAGGTTTGTTGATGACAAAGACTTTACATAAACAATTAAAAGATGAAAACAAATAAATATATAAATTAAAATAGGAACTGTTTAATTATAATCATGGACCATGGTTTGTTGATGTTGCGATCTCAATACCCTTTTCAAAGAAGTTAAGGAGGAATTTAAAAAATTCAATCCAGGTAT
Organism: Uropetala carovei; assembly: GCA_036926305.1. Lineage (NCBI taxonomy): Eukaryota > Metazoa > Arthropoda > Insecta > Odonata > Petaluridae > Uropetala > Uropetala carovei. Next base: position 227,314 of record JAXCHB010000185.1, on the reverse strand, counting down.
TAAGTTTGATAATATCATGGCACAATTAATCGGGTTGTATTTCCCATAATTTGTTTCATGCCAGTCACTTGCAAAATAAGGGTTATTTCTTAATAATCTAGATCAGTGATCTTCAACCTTTTTTGAGTCACCGCCCACTTTTACCATATATTGCCCTTTGAAATAAGTTCACCGCCCACCCAGTGGCGTAGTGAGGGTTTCTGGCGCCCGGGGCAAAGAATAATTTTGCGCCCCCAGTAGCAAAGCGATTTACGGAGGTATGGTAACCCTATTATTAGTGGGATTGACGTTAGATGAGATTACCGAATACAGTCTCAGTCTTAATAACAGCGTTTAAAAATTTATGATATTATATATTTGATAAAATTAAACTTAAACACTTCACTGCTTCTGCGAGAGACTCCGACCACCCTCATGGGCCTTTCGATTTTACCGCAGCATGGATACTTAGTCACTAGTATAGTATGATATGATACTACAGTTAACGACAAATGAACTGTAATAGTTGTACATAAAATAGTTGTACAGAATATGTGTGCTTTTTATAGAATTTTATTTTTCAGTGTAAAAATTAGAATAGTATTTGGTGAGTTCTTTAACGCCCACCAAAAATCCAAAAACGCCCACTGGTGGGCGCTATCGCCTACCTTGAAGACCACTGATCTAGATGGAACATGAAAATTGATAGCTGCCAGTAAATGTGGGCAGTTGATGTAATAATTTATTAATTTAAACAAAAACATAATGTCATTTTGTTGTCTGCAGTTCAAGAGTGTGTTTAAACTTAACTGGGAGAAAATGGAATCATAGGTATAATGTCCATATCTAAGTCCGAGTTTACAGGCACATAGACGGAGAAATCTATTCTGGGCTTTTTCTATCCTAGAGATGGAGGACGAATAAGATGGGGACCAGACAACATTACAGTATTCAAGTGTTGACCTTACTAGTGCACAATAAATTACTTTGAGAGTTAGGCTATCCTGAAATCCTTTTGTATTTCGACTTACAAATCCTAATATTTTTAGGGCTTTACTGCATATAATATCAATGTGTCCTTTGAAATCGTTTGAGGTGAATAATACTCCAAGATCCATTATTCTGTTTACATGGTCTAAGTAAGTATTACTGTCAACTTTATATGGGAAAATTATGGGATTATTAATTTTGTAGAAGCTAATTATTTTGCATTTTTTCAAGCCACACCATGATAGGAAGTTATGAAAATCAGATTGTAATAAGTAGCAGTCTGAATTGAGGATATTCTTCTATAAAATTTCAGGCCATCAGCATAAAGCAGAAAATCAGAGTTACACATGATTGATTAAATGTCACCTTAATGGGTTCAGAATGAAAGTTTTTAATTTTGACGATTTGTGTCTTCCTGTTATATAGGTAGTTAGCCGGGAAAGCAGAGGATTACCTATTCCATTGACTTTTAGTTTATTTCTTAGAATACTATGATTTACCGAATCAAATGCTTTAGTAAAATCTGTGTAAAAGGAATCAACTTGATTTCTTTGTTCAAGTGCTTCGAGTAAAAACTGTTCATTACACACCAGATTGGTGCATGTAGATCTTCCTGCAATGAAGCCATGTTGCTCTTCATTTAAAACTAACTTGAAACGATAAATAATAACTTGTTTGTCGTTTTTCGCCATATTTGTTCCTATACTTTTCAGTCACAAACAAAAGAATCGGTACAACATACATTGTACAAACTTTCTCATATACTAATGCGTCGTTTAGTTATCTTTAGAAAATGAAAATCGTAACAGACGGTTTTTAGAAAATCCAATTTTTGTAAAGTTGCTCAAAAATATATACATTTTCTGAGAAATATGAAATATGTAGTATTATTTCAGACGTATACTCAAGTAACGGTACGAAGTTTTATCAAAATCGTTATAGCCGTTTTTGAGAAAATCAATTTATTGTTAAAGTTGTCCAGAATAAACTACCCTTATATTCAATTTTTGAAAAATATGAACTGTTTGATATTATCGAAGACGTAAACACAAGCAGCTGTACTCAATTTGATCAAAATCGTTCCAGCCGTTTCTGAGAAAATCAAATTGTTGTTAAAAATGCGTAGAATAAACTTCCCTTAATTATTAAGCAATGTCAACCATTTCTTCATAGCTTCTGCTCAGTATGATGAAATGCCTAAATACGAGATTTCATTCATTTTCACTCTACCGTTTAGGCTCTAGAGCCGGTAACAGGCAGACAGACGGCATTGCGAAAACCACCTTTTCGGATTCAGCGAGACCTAAAACGTATATTTCCGTCAAAATCTCGAGGTAGAATTCTTTCGCGATTACAATACTTTCTCAATATACGTACTTCGTATATGAGAAAGTAAAAAGATACTCAACGGGCACAATCACCAGGCAACTAGAATAACCATTGGTAAGCAATGGGTCAGCAACAGGTGTGGCGATTCTGTACTTCCTTATCCTTTACGCACTTTGGTTCCAGCCTCTATTCGTCTCATCGCCTATCTGAATGGCCACACATCCTCTCTGCCGCACTCCTTCCGCTGCAGTCTCAACTATACCATCCTCTCTTATATTCCTAAAATATCTCCCCCTCCTTCCTGACTTTTCTTCTTTAATGTCCCTTACGCAATCTCCTGAAAGAATTAACCAATACAAGATTCTCCACACACGTTTTCAAAAAGCCCGCCTGTCCCTCCAGCAAGGGAGGGTGACGGGGTGATGGAGGGGGAGAGAGGGGGGATATATATACAGTAAAACCTGGTTAATTCGAAATTCACGGGACCAAAGAAAAAGCATTTCGAATTACGAAGAACCTCTATAATTCGAAATTTACAAAAAAGCGTGAATTACCAAATTTAAAAAATGCAAATATAAATTACAGAAAAACAAAAGAATATGACACCATAATAAAATACAGAAAAAAAGGATGTAATACACATGCATACCTCAAAATGTGATGTCGATGAATAAAAGTCAAATTTAGGATTACTCATTTAAACATTGAAACATATATGAACATATAATTAAACCACTAAAATGTTAATAATGTCTTTCACTTATTTCAACTTAAAAGTAAATAAACAAAAGTGTGTAATAAAATATTAATTTAAATTTATTTTAAAAAGTTGGTTATTTTCCCGTTTCAATTTCAGGGCACTCCCTAGCGCAATGTGTTGCATAATGGCATCAACTTTTTCACACATATTCATCGGCACGTCTGGCATCCCGGACACGTACCTTTGAAGTGTATCTTAAGCTTTTAAAACATCCTCCTTAGATGGCAATGGCACATCCAACCTAGCATCGACGTTATCCACAACTTCTTCGTCGCTATCACTCGCAACGGTTTTCGATTCCTCGATCGTGGGGTCATACACAACCGACGTAGCCAAGTCATTATCAAAGGAAACAAAGTCTCCGAAACTGACAGGCCCCAATACATTACTGTCGATTACTTCCTCCACTTCTGTACCTTGGAACACTTCTGCCGGCTGCGAAGATAGCCCGCTTTTCTTAAAACAGTTGGCGATGGTTTGAGGAGTCACCAATTGCCACGCCGATGACAAGGCCCGGCACGCGTCTAAAATCGTCCATTTTCGTAAATCATCCTGCGAACATCCATTTGTAATTTGCCCCAAGTATGACGGCAATAGTTTTTTTTCTGTAATGACTTTAAATTTTGAATGATGCCCTGGTCGAGTGGCCGCAGAACACTGGTTGTGTTCGGCGGAAAATACAGCAACTCAACATTGGGCGTATTTATCTGAGCCACATGGTGAGCAGAACAGTTGTCTAGTGTCAACAAAATTTTACGATTTTGCACCGCCACACGTTTTTGCATTCTTATTAAAAAACTTTTGAATATGTCTGTTGTCATCCACACCTTTTTGTTATGCTCGTAAATTATCGGCAAATAATCACGATTAATACATTTGAAACAGCGTGGGTTGCCATATTTTCCGATGATTACAAGTTTTTCTTTATTCGACCCATCCATATTTGTGCAGAGCACGGGGCGGCGGTGAGACGCTCCTTACTACGTTTGCCGCCGTGACATTTTTCGCCTCGGAGAACCAAAGTACGATCGGGCAACATGTTGAAAAAAATGCGTTTCATCCATATTAAAAATGTCCTTGAGCGCGTACTTCTCCAAAACATGTTTATTACTTTGCAGCCAGGTCGTCACTTCCTCTTCGTTAATTTTTTGGGCATCACCACATATACTGCGAGACAAACAATATTGTGGCGTCTTTAAAACCATCCAACCATCCATTGGACGCTTTAAAATCTTCAATGTTCAAAGTGCTCCCAAGACTTCTTGATTTTTCAATGAGCATCGGGCTTGTCACAGGTAAATTCGCCGCTCGTACTTGTGAAAAAAAATCGGACAGTTCTTCTTCGAGGTCTTCGTTTTTCGCAGGCCGTGGACGCTGACGTGTAGCGCTCCCTTTAAATTTATAAAAACTTTCTTCAATCTTCGTCCGATTCCTTAAAATTGTAGATAAAGACGAGTTCGGAATCCCATACTTTGAGGCCAGGTTTCCTTTCCATTCTAACTTCTTGTCAATGTCTTGCAGCAAAGACATTTTTTCATCAAGAGTAAGAGTCTTATATGCACCACGAACCGGAGCCATTGGAGGGTATCTTTAAAAAAAATATTTTATAGCAATAAATTTAAATATAGTCTCTCTTGCAGTTATTAAACTAAGAATATTATTTAAACAAGTAACTAACAATGATGAAAAATACAATCTAATACGAAACAAACAACGAACCAAAGGAATATTGGAACGCATTTTCCACACAAAACTCGCAAAACAGTAGATAAATTGAGGGGATGGACCGAATCTTGTGACAATACCCAACGCCCAGTCGGTATTATCACGATCGCACAATGTTTGTAAATCAGCCGACATAGTGCCAGAAATATTTTAGTAAATTTCATTTAGTTTCTTTTTGGTAAGTTTTATTTCGAATTATGTGGACAAAAATGCGTTGGTATTCCGAGAACGGGGCAAAAATTTTTTTCGAATTACGAATTATAGAGATTTTCGAATTACTGAAATACATTTGTATGAAATTGGCTTCTTCGGTCTTTCAAGTGTTAAAAAATTTCGAATTTCGAAGTATAGAGGTTCGAATTAACCAGGTTTTACTGTATCCCACTTTTTGCGCGCTTTATTCTACGCGCATGCGTTCTTAGCTTACCGATGGAAGTAATGGGGAGATGATGGTGTGAGGAAGCGAAAGTGACATGGGGAGAAAGGAGAGGGCTGTCGAGGCTAAAATGTTCGATGAGGGAGGAGGGAAAGGAGGAAAGGGGAGATGGCGAGGAAAGTGAGTGGTAGGGACATTCACCTCTCCGCTCTCTATTCCTCGCAATTCCCGGTCTTTCCTTCACTGAGTTCAGTCGTTGTCGATTCTCGGCACGGGTGATATTCTAGGACTTTGGGGATGTCGGTGGCTGTGAGGATGCTCTCACGAGAGAAGCTGATTAGGATTATTCTACTAGGATTGCACACTTTGAGGATTAAGGGGTACTACCCACGAGCCTGATCCTGCAGCGTCAGATATCCTACTTTGAGTTCTCCACAGCCGAATCTGCTGGACAAGCTGGACGCATTCCAGTTCCATTATCCGTATTTCATATCGCCAGAGCTTCCGGGATCACGTCCTAACAAACTCGTCGAAGAACAATGGTGAGTTTATCTTGATTGCTAAAAAGGTGTTAATTGTCGATAAGATTTTATGTATAAATTATGAGGCCAGTAACATAGCAGGCGCTGAAAAAATTGAGAATAACTTGTGTTTATTTGTGTACATCTCTATAATATATTTAGGATTCTGACAAAGAATAAAGGAGGTGAATAATAATTATCAGGCACTTTCATATGAGATAGAAAAATGAAATTTTATGTGGGTAGGGCTAGTGACAAAACCGCCAGAATTATCTACAATTGCATAAATGTTTATTTCTAGGACCCCACATTCCCATAATATATACAACTATTCAATTGAACAGCAAAGTTAACGAACATCTATTGGCCGCAATCAAATAAGAAAACGAGAAAAAGCTCCTTAGCCAGTAAGAGCCACCGGAGCTTTTTCCGTTTTTCTTAAACATTCAATTATATGAGTATTTTGAAATGTGCTACAATGCTCAATTTTTTCTAACGGTAGAATTCTTTACTTACAAATGCGATATTATATCAATTTAAATATGTTTATTTATTTGGCCGTTAAAAAATAGATTAATGTTTTTCGGTCTAGCTAGTGAGTGGAAATTTTTCATAGTCTTGTTGTCTTATTGTTCCAGCGGCTATTAGTATTGAAAATTACAGTGAAATTCAATGTTGCGGTTGTTAAAATAAAAGAAATAAACAATTAAATAAATATGAATGCATTTCTTGAGATGTTCATCATTAAAATTTGTCATAGATTTGTGGCATTTGCTAAAAAATGTGGAAAATATAAAATACTAGCAAAATTTGAATTTCAACGGATTTAGTGAAGCTACTACAGCACAACATACAAACTCTTTAAAATATATAGTAGATACTTTTTAAATTAAAATTAGCTTTTCTTAAAAATTAATCATATTTGCTTGTAACAATCCGTTTCCGAACGTATTCCATTCAAATATAACGATAATTGTATTTCCTTTCGCCGAATCCAACTTCATTTCTTGTTACTTTCTCCATACGTAGTAATGGGAAAGTATTGTATTCATGAAAAAAATCGACTTCGAGATTTCAACGGAAATACATGTTTTGAGGTCCCTAGAACACGTTTAGACTATCTTCGGAATGATGTCTGTGTGTGTGTATGTTAGTGTGGGCGCTCTAACTCAAAAAGTACATGCCATATCGTTACCAAACTTCATATATAACACTTTAACATGAGCACAAAGAACTGATTAGTTTTTGGAGAATAACGGATGACCGGAAGTCGCGGTTTATTCGAAACCCGATTCGGTTTTTGCGATATTTCTTTGTTAAAACATCATTTTTGTATTTACAATTCTATACAAAAGTTATAGAGAATGTAATTTCCTACAACTTTCATTTGAAACAATTTTTTATAGGGGTTATTGTTTAGGAGTTATTTTTAAATAACAGGTTTTTCGGTTTCCGTTAAATATCTCCTTAAAAACATCGTTATTGGTAATCTTTGTAAGGACCAAAGTTGTAGAGAATTATATTTCTTCCAAGTTTTGTTTGAAACTAATTTTCGTAGAACCACCCATTTCGGATATATTTCGCTTTTTCTTAATACCAGCCTACAGCGCCAACACCATGTAGCGGTGAATTCTGTAAACATTCAAAATATACGTAATTTACGGCAACGACGTGTCTTCTTTTACGATACGAAATAATAATTTTGCCTTATAATGCTACTCATAATAATTTAAATATCTATACCCCAAATATGGAGAAAGTCATGTGTTGGCCACATCAGATTTTTTTCTAATCAAAGTGAATGAGAGGGGATACGTACGTGGCGCTCCAAAAACACCGTATAAAGTAAAAAATCTGATGTGGCCAACACATGACTTTCTCCATATTTGGGGTATAGATATTTAAATTATTATGAATAGCATTATGAGGCAAAATTATCATTTCGTATCGTAAAAGAATACAGTCGTCCTTATTGCCGTAAATTACGTATATTTTGAATGTTTACAGAATTCATCGCTACATGGTGCTGGCGCTGTATACTGGTATTAAGAAAAGCAAAATATCTCCGAAATGGATGGTTCTACGAAGATTTCTTTCAAACACAACTTGGAGGAAATATTATTCTCTACAACTTTGGTCCTCACGAAGATTACCAATAACGATGTTTTAAGGAGATATTTGACGGAAACCGAAAAACCGGTTATTTTATGTAATAATTGCCGTCGTCCGTTGGTTGGTTGGTTGGTTTGTCACGCTATGCAAACGCTAATAAGTCCAGAAATAATAATGATAGAAACTCGAAATTTGGTGGGGATGCTTGATTAACACTTATTCAGAGAATGACAAATTTAAATCTCGAAAGAATTCCTTGGTTCGTCTCCAAGGGAGGCATTTCCCTTTCCCATTACTTTACATTTAAAACTCGATTTTTCGACGTGAAGGCTTTTATTCATTTGGAAATTAAAATTAGAAGAAATTAACAGACGACCTTCGGATTTGAACCATTTTGAAGAAAAAGTTATAAAGTTTCTTATTCCGTTTGTCTTTTTTCGCCCACAGTTCGAAATATTCCATGTTAAACTTTTAATTTACATATTTTGTGGAAATCTCGCCATTTTAACGTGATGTTGCTATGTCGACCATTATCATTGTTAGCTTCAATACGAAAGGGAGAGGAAGGAAGGGGAGAGATTGGCGTGTTTTATGGAAAATAAGTATATTAACGTAAATATAAAAAAATTTCAGTATAAACAGTGTCATTTTATAAAAATAAAAAATAAAAAACATTCTTAAATTAAATTCTTTGTAAACCATACGTGCTTACGAATTTATATTGTTATTCTTCAAATTAATTTCGTAAAAATGGCCGAAGTTTGGAAACGAATATAAATTAAAATTCAATTAAAATTAAAAGGACATTTAAAACTGTTAACAGGCAATTTTCGAAGAAACAACGGTGGATCTTTTAATGAATTGATTTGTTTTTATAAAAGGAATTTTGGTGCTTATTTAATACAGAGTAAGTTCTAAGGCTTATAATCCATTTAAATCTAATCACAGTGGCTATTACAGTTTAAAGAAAGAAGTTTATTTATTCACTTTACAGAATGAATTACTTTTAGGCAAGCGTTGCCTATTATAAAAGGAGTTACTTTGGAATTTACAGTATGTAAAGTGGAAGTTGTACTGAATTGACTAATGTATTTTGGGTACTTTCCTGTTAACGGGAATACCTCAAAAAATGAACACGTATTGTTGTGATATGTTACGACGTATTTGTTTGTTAACAATGCGTGACAACGGGGAAATGATTTAAAAATCACACTTTTTTGAAACTTATTTATTAATAAAAGCAACATAATTACTAATACAATCTAAATTTAAGTTACTAGGGGGCCAATATGTCTTTATGGCATTTAAAATAGCTGGAAACATGTCGAAATTTTTGTATGATGTCGCCACATGAAATCTTCTGCTGACAGGCTTTCGCGTTGCATTTCCAAAATATTCTGTCTCAGAAGTAAAGTTTCATAATATGGCCCCTCTTGCACATTCGCCCTTTACATAAAATATCATGGTCTTGAAGCAAAGATACAGCTTCTTCTTCACTCCTCGGCAAGCTCCACAAATTCATCATTAAGGGATCAACGTAAATATCTTAACGAGATTTGTTACGCATTGTTAACAAACAAAATATCACAACAATACGTGTTTATTTTTTGAGGTGTTCCCGTTAAAAGGAAAGTACCATTTCAAAGCAAAAATCAATTTAAAACTATTGAAAGTTGTTGTTTCGGAAACTGAGAAGTCCAGAGTGGTGAGCGGACGCTAAACGATATTAAGGTACATTATATTCCAAAATCTATTTAAAGTATTATCAGAGGGAATTGAAGATTGAACAAATTTTTTTGTTACCGGAATTCTGCTTATTTCATGAAATTGAAATGCTAATGCATTATTAATCCATTAAAATCAGTTAACAGTGGCTATTTTAGTTGAAAGAAATATATGTACATGGTACTTTTATTCACTTTTCAGAATGAATGAATTCTAGGTTAACATTGCATATTATAAAAGGATTTTCTTTGGAATAAGAAATTTGTTATGTGGTTATTTTAACTGAATTGAATCAAGTTCTCTTCTAAGTTTGAAATCCATTTATAGCTGGTGAAAGTGGTTGTTTCGGAAAATGAGAAGGCAAGAGTGCTGAGCAGACGATAAACGATACTGAGGTACATTATATTCCAAAATCTATTTAAAGTATTATCAGAGGCAACTGAAGATTGAACCAATTTTTTGGAGCCGGAATTCTGCTTATTTAATGAAATTGAAATCCTAATGCTATAATCAATTTAAAACTAACAACAATGGCTATTTTAGTAGAAAGAAATGTACTATTTTATTCACGGAATTTCTGTGAGATTTTAGTTAATTAATTAAAACAGACTTATAATATAGAAATATTCTATGGTTAAAACAGTGCACAATTTTATTCCTGCGGTTTTGCATTGACGAAAATTTAGATTCATTAAACCCGTTGAAATTCAACGGGCACTTATGCTAGTTTATAAATAATTCCTAAACAATAACTCCTATAGAAAATTGTTTCAAATGAAAACTGTAGGAAATTACATTTTGTATAACCTTTGCATAGAATTGTATATACAATAATGATGTTTTAACGGAGAAATATCGCAAAAACCGAATCGGGGTTCGAATAAACCTCGACTTCTGGTTAGCCTATATTGTCCAAAAACTAATCAGTTCTTTGTGCTAATGCTAAAGTGTTATATATGAAGTTTGGTAACGATATGACACGTACTTTTTGAGTTAGAGCGCCCACAATCACATACACACACACGCGAACACAGACATCATTCCGAAAATAGTCTAAATGTGTTCTAGGGACCTCAAGACGTGTATTTCCCTTGAAATCTCGAAGTCGATTTTTTTCATGATCACAATACTTTCCCATTACTACGTATGGAGAAAGTAATAAGCTTAGAAATCCGGTCACGCTCTACAGCAGTGGTTCCCAACCTCAGGTCGCGACCCAAATCAGGGTCGCGGGGTGTCTGACGTAGGGTCGCGAGAGGGTTTTATGGAGAACTCGATAATTATGAAAAAAAATCTGAATTTGTATCTAAATTCAAACAGAATGATCGAGAATATGTAATGACTGAATCTGTGTTTATTAATTTTTAACATACTGGAGCAATTAACTTTTAAATAACTAATGAATACTTTATTATTGTACGGTACAATGTAGTTGTACTTAGAGCCTTAGTACTTCTAATGTTCATTCCACGTTGCAGTAATATTGAGGGGGGGAGTCAATTCCACTGTACTGAAAAGAGAGGAGAATTCTAGGCGTGACTGTACGTGCAGTAGTGGCAGCGAAGCTCCTTCTGGTAGTTCACATTTTTCCCGCATGGGCATGGACTTAAGAAGTCTGGGAAATTTTCTTTGCAAATCGACTTGAAAATAAGCCTCAGTTAAAGGCTTTCGTCAGATATAAATCGTGTGACGACATTGTGGAAGAATTTCTGTTCTGCGAATCTTTGATCACCATAACAACAGGCTCAGACATATTTCAGTTAGTCTCAAAATTCTTTTCAAAACACGATCTTCAGTGGACAAATTGTGTGGGACTGTGTGTCGATGGTGCCCCTGCCATGACGGGAAGCCGAGTTGGATTTTGCAGACATGTGAACGATGCCAATCCACAAGTAGTTATTATACACTGTCTTCTGCACCGAGAAAATCTCGCAACTAATGCTATACAGGCTGATCTCACTGTAGTGTTGCAGGATGCTGTTGACATTGTGAACTTTATAAAGACTAGGGCGCTAAATTCACGCTTGTTTCGAGCTTTGTGTGATGAAATGGGATCTGTGCATCAGAATTTGTTGTACTTTTCAGATATTCGTTGGCTTTCACGTGGAAAAATGCTTTCTCGTTTGATGACACTTCGTGTGGAGGTCCACATTTTTTTGAACGACAAACAACATTTATTAGCGGAAAGGTTTACTGACGAAACCTGGCTTGCAAAACTCGCATTCCTAAGTGATATATTCCAGCATCTTAATGAGCTGAACGAGGACATGCAAGGTAGGAACCGCACTCTAGTAGATATTGGCGAAAAACTCACATCTTTTAAGTGCAAACTTTTTTTATGTCGGGACCAAATTTCAAAACGGAAAATTGCTTCGTTTCCCTTTATGAATGAGTTTTTAGAAGATGCCAGTAAAGTTTCTCTGGATGACTTGAAACCTGTTTTTGACGAATATTTGGAAAAGCTGCGCAAAGAGTTTGATCGGTGTATACCACAAAATGTAGAGTTTGAAAAGTACAACTGGGTAAGAAATCCATTTAACGTTGATGTGATGACAACTGGAGATGATATTGATGGCTTCCAGGAAGAGCTTATTTATCTTTAAAATGATTAGCTCATGAAAGAAAAGTTTGCACAAGTTCCACTGACGAAATTTTGGACAGAGCTTTCAAATAAACCGATTTTGGTCAGAGAGTCGGAAAAAGCACTGCTTCCATTTCCCACAACATATCTTTGTGAGACTGGATTTTCCAGCATGGCAATAATCAAGTCGAAATCTAGGAATCGCTTGGATCCTCAGCATGATCTACGGTGCGCTATGTCAGTGAACATAGTGCCTGACTTCACGGAGGTTGCTGCAAGATTACAGCACCAAGGAAGCCGTTGATTTTTGACATTATTGTTCTGTTCATTTTATGTGACGTTCCATATGTTCAGTATTTCAAAAGTTTTTAATTAGAAGCAAATGATTTGTCAAACCAGCACATGTATGAGTTATTTAAATAAACATTTGTATCTTGCATGTTTTGTGTATTTAATATTGTCACAAAAAATATTGGATTTGACAAGTAACATTAAAAATTTCATATTTTTACTTTCTCCATACGTAGTAATCTCCCATTAAAATAACACAATAAAATCGACTGTATGCTTTCATTATTTTTACTTTCTCCATATACGTAATATAGAGAAAGTATTATTTTCATGAAAAAATCGACTACGGGATTTCAACGGAAATACACGTTATGGGGTCCCTAGAACACGTTTAGACTATTTTCTGAATGATGTGTTTGTATGTGATTGTGTGGGCTCTAACTCTAAAAGTACTTGCCATATCCTTACCAAATTTCAAATATAACAATTTGGTATGAGCATGAGGAGCTGAGTAGTTCTTAGACAATACCGGTTAACCGATAGTTTAGGTTTATTCGAAACCCGATTCGGTTCCGGCGAAATATCTCCGTAAAGACATCATTATTATAATATATATATATATATATATATATATATATATATATATATATACAGGGTGTAACAAAACAACACCGACAAACTTTTATTTGAAACAATTTTCCATAGCAGTTATTGTTTAGGAATTATTTATAAATAATCGGTTTTTTCGATTTCCGAAAAATATGTCCTTAAAAACGTCGTTATTGGTAATCTTCGTGAGGACCAAAGTTGTAGAGAATAATATTTCTTCCAAGTTTTGTTTGAAACAATTTTTGATAGAACCATCCATATCGGAGATATTTTGCTTTTTCTTAATTTGCAGTATACAGCGCCGCCACCGTGTAGCGGTGGATTATGTAAACATTCAAAATTTACGTAATTTACGGCAATAAGGACGACTGTATACTTTTACGATACGAAATAATAATTTTGCCTTATAATGCTATTCATGAAAAGAATTTAAGTATCTATACCCAAATATGGAGAAAGTCATGTGTTGGCCACATCAGATTTTTTTACATTTATGCTGAAGAAAGTATGGAAATGAACTTTCATATGGTAGAAGTTGAAATCTCATTCGAAAAAAGCCGGAAATTAAGTTTAATGGCTATTTTTTCGTGAGTATTACGCATTTATTCAATTCACGGCAACTGCAATTGTTACAGTATAACGTTGGCTCGGATCTTATGCGTAATAAATGTACAAAAATTGTGATGAAATTGTGTTAAAGCATCATTTTACATGTCCATGGCTATTATTACTTCCTGGAACTTTCGATTATGTGGATTTTATATTAATTTTTTTACGTTTTAGTGCGCATAAAAGTTGATGTCATTAATTTTCATTTTATTTTAACGTAATACTTAATTCACACCTACCCGTCATATTTGAGGGGCAATTGCGATAGTCAATACAATGAAATATTAAAAATACATTGACAATTGATAACAAACTACTAAATTCTTATGCTATATGCGTTTCTCATGCTTTGCTTAATATGCGTAATAAATGTTGGAAGATTCATGCAGTTATTAATAATTGAAATACGATTCGTTACTATAACGTATTATATAAGAAAAACACATTTTGCTGTTCCATCCAATGTATGATCGTTTGATCTATTATTATAAGGAAGACGATGACTCATCGACGATGGTCAACTTTGTTGCCATGCCCCGGATATCTAACACTCAAAAGACTGGAGAAGGTATCCCGGATGCAGCGGGTCCCTGATCGACTCCGTTGACGAACGAATGAAGGGTGCCGTATTGATTCCTCATCACGCCCACTCTATCACCAACCTAGAAATAATAGAATGGAATAGGATTGAAATGATTCAGATGGCAGTTTTTGTTTTTTAGGCTCGTTTTGCTTCTATCCTGAGCGCCTATTATCGTCGGTCTGTCCGTACGTCTGTCCTGTCGTCCGCTACCGAACGAATTTCTTAAAATTTTATATTAAGGACTTATAATCAAAGGTAATAAGAAAATCGCAAAAATGAATCACGTAAGCCAATCAGGGATACCACTTTACTGGTGACAAAAATTAAATTTTCGTCATGTCTCGTAAAATATTAGTCATATCGAAATGTCTTTCAAATAAAAGTTGTAGAACTAGTAAGGAAGAGTATTTATTTTCTTATACATTTTTATGGTAGGAGTAGCCACTATTAAGAAAATCAAACAAGAATGTCTTAATTGTAGTTGAACTTACAAATTTTCTTGCTTGGTTACTTCTTCATTGTTGCTAACATACACAATCTCACAAACAAACGTTTAATTTCCTTACCTGCGCACGAATATTTTTAAATAGGAAGAAAATGGATTATTTATAAGGAAAAAAGAACTTTAAAACGCTATTTCTTTTACGTACAGGTTCTTTCAAATACTCCATTGCACGTACGCGCCCATTTGTGATACGTTGTACACTTTCCTAACTTGTTTTTATTTGTGGAAAAATCAAATAGTAATATAGCATATGTTAAAAACTGCTGTATTACATACGCAGACAAACATGTAGTAAATGTAAGCGTAGCTAACGGGTTACGTACCTTCAGATTGAGGATATCTGTTCCGTATTTCTTGAGTTTTTCCGTGCCGTTTGAGTAAAAATCCCCCCAAATGAACACATGAGAAAATGGCCTGTAAAAAGAGATTTATTGCGAAATTAATGCAGAAAGTAGATCTATTGCAAGACAGGTAAAACTTCTTAATTGCTTTGTAATATTAAGCTGTTCTTTCGATGAGAGGAACAAATTCAAGTAGGATAATATCGTATTGATGGTGATATTACTTAGTTACATAATTTCATTAATTTTTTACATACTGATATGTGTTTACATATATTAAACGAAGTGGAAATTATTCGTTGAAATACTTTGATAACGAGACTGAAGATTGCGAGAATTTAGGAAAACATTATAAACAAAACCCCTTCGGAATCTGCTTTTGTAGTTTTTTTTTCAACTCAACTGAAACACCTCCCCCCAAAAAAATAAATTTTTTAAGTTTCACGAAATGCATTATCGTAGAAACGTTTGTAACTAAGTAATGTCACCATCAATACGATATTATCCTACTTGAATTTGTTCCTCTCATCGAAAGAGCAGCTGAATATTGCAAGGAATTAAGAAGTTACGAATGACGGTCGAAGGGTCAGCTTCGCGGTCAGTTTAATATGTGGTCCCAGTTAGTCGACACAAGCCATTTAAATTATTATGAATAGCATTATAAGGCAAAATTATTATTTTGCATGCCAAAAACGTTTTTTACGTACTGGAATAAACCTATTTGCTATATGTGGAATAAAGAACTCGCAGCAGGGTTGATAGTATTAGGCTTATGTTTACATAAGTATGCTACGTAATGGCTTACTGAAAATTTGATTTGTGAGTGGATGGCAAGTAAAATAAAGGACAAAAACCAAAAATAACTAACAAAACAAAATAAATACACCAACAGGTGTGCTCTGATAGACCTTGAACTTAGGCGGATCGCAATCGCGTGTCTTATTTGGGAGTAGGGAAGTGCAAGGGCTGGAGACTGCTCCCTATGGGCCCGCAACCAGCAATACTCACCAAGGACGAGTTTCTTAAAATATTACCAGTCGATACGGAGGAATGAAATTTTCCTCAGAAATTCTTCTTAATAAATATATCTTTGATTTAAGTCGTGGCTAGAAGTTTTTAATTCCACAATTGAGATACAATTGAAATTTCATTTGCTTTTCGTTGGTAAATTATGCAGTTTGATAATTATGTTCCTCGAGAGAGAAGTATGTCATTATTTAGCTGAATACATTTTAATAAGTCAGTAATATTAAACAAAGTAAAGCATAACTTAATTTAATTAAATGTTCCTCGAATTTCTATTTCAAATGTACTTTATTTGTCTTGACATACATTTCATTTTGCACAAGTAGATATACAGGTTTGCTATTGACACAAATTAATTATTTAACATTTATATTTTAAGTCTTTGAACTAATAGGCAGTACATTTATTTTTTCTTCCGGGGATGGCATTTGTCTGGCATTCGCCCCATACCAGGAATGGCAAATGATAAATGAGTCACGTGCAAAAAAGTAGTGTGAACCATCAGAATTTTTTCGAGTGCTACTAGTTTACTCCGCCTCTACGAAACGTCATATATTTTATACAGAACATTACAATCTTACGCTTGCCAAGTAAATCGCACGCGTGCCACCTATTTGCCATCCCATCCGTAGACAGCCTTAAACCAATAAAATACAACAGTGATAAAATAAATATAACATTCGAAACAAAATAACCAACATTATAACAACGAAACAATACAAATTGTATAAAACATCAAACAAAGGAGGGAAAAAATTAAAAGAATCTCCTCACTGTTGTTAACAGTTTGACAATTTGATATCCATCCACAACCACGAATCCAAGAGTCCGAGAAGCGAAAACTCCAAAGCGAGTTTTGGAAACAAACACAACAACGAAATATCACATGAGATACAAAAGTATAACCAATTAGAATATTACCACCAATAAAACGGTCTTGCCAACTTGATGACTGTACAAGTAAACTACGTATTTTCAGATGTGAAGTTAGAGATAAAGAAAGATCCTGAACTTCACATTTGTATTAAATTATATGCACTCACGCATAAAAGTTTCATTTCCATCCTTTCACATTTCTTAAGTGATTACAGCATCAATGTAAGCAAGTCACAAAATATAATTAACCTTCGGGGCGTCGTTGAGAATAACAAATGGTGCAAAAACATTTAAAAAAAGGAGCTCCACATTGTTGTTCACAGTATGACAAGTAGATCTCCATCCACAACCACCAGTCCGAGAAGAGAAAACTGCGAAGCGAGATTTGGAAATAGTCAACAACGAAATAACACATGAGACCCTGTGACGTCGGAGCCGAAGTTTTCGAGGTTCATGGTAGGCCTTCACGGCTACCGTAGCGGTCCCGTGGCCCACGAAGTCCCCACCGTACTTCACCCTACCAAGCAGTCAACTCTACTTCCTCCAGCTCCTTCGCCTCTTTTAAAAAAACATTTTCATATTTTTCAAATTGATTAACACATTTAGTAAAGGGCTTATAGATGTAGTTAGGCTTCCCTCTCCCAATGAATACATTTTTCCATGACCCTTTCTTATCGGTTGGTTGAAATATCACGGCATTCAAAATATAATTAGTCTCCGGAGAGCATTCGAGAGTATCTCTCCAAAACATTCTAAATGTATATTAATAATAAATAATATCCAACACCTACGAGAAATTTTTCAACATGAAAACTAATGAAGTTGCCACACTCGGACGAAATATAATAAATTTCGTTATATTTAAGAGATATTTGACTGCCTGCATACGTTCGGACATTAGAAACATCAAAATTGAATTTAACTCAAGATTAATGAAAAAATCTGACGTGGCCAACACATGACTTTCTCCATATTTGGGGTATAGATATTTAAATTATTATGAATAGCATTATTAGGCAAAATTATTATTTCGTATCGTAAAAGAATACAGTCGTCCTTATTGCCGTAAATTAGGTATATTTCGAATATGTTTACCGAATTCACCGTTACATGGTGGTGGCGCTGTATACTGGAAATTACGAAAAAGTAAAATATCTCCGAAATGGATGGTTCTACGAAAATTTGTTTCAAACAAAACTTGGAAGAAATATTATTCTCTACAACTTTGGTCCTCACGAAGATTACCAATAATGATGTTTTTAAGGAGAAAACAGAAAAACCGGTTATTTATAAATAAGTCCTAAACAATAACTACAATAGAAAATTGTTTCAAATGAAAGTTGTAGGAAATTACATTCTCTATAACATTGTATAGAATTGCGATATCATAAGGATGTTTAACGAAGAAATATCGCAAAAACCGAATCGGGTTTCGAATAAACCTCGACTTCCGGTTACCCGTTATTGTCGAAAAACTAATCAGTTCTTTATGCTCATGTGAAAGTGTTATATATGAAGTTTGGTAACGATATGGCACGTACTTTTTGAGTTAGAGCGCCCACACTAACACACACACACACGGACATCATTCCGAAAATAGTCTAAACGTGTTCTAGGGACCTCAAAACATGTATTTCCGTTGAAATCTCGAAGTCGATTTTTTCATGAATACAATACTTCCCATTACTACGTATGGAGAAAGTAAAAAGCGTACCACGAGTATTGAGAACGTCATGTGTAGGCTGCATAATATTTTATGTTTTGAGAGCTCCAATGTCTTTTAAGGCGCGTTTCGCTTACAGCGTGAGCGCCTATTATCGTCGGTCGGTCCGTCCGTCCGTCTGTCCGTTCGTCCGTCCGTCCGCATGTTCGTTCTCGGCTTCTACCTAACGGATTTTCATGAAATTTGATATTAAGGACTCACAATTAAAGATAATAAGAAAATCGCAAAAATGAATCACGTACGCCAATCAGGGGTACCACTTTACTGGTGACAAAAAATTCAATTTTCGTCATATCTCGTAAAGTATTGCTCATATCAAAATATTTTTCAAATAATAGTTGTGGAACTGGTAAAGGCAAGTATTTCCTGTCCTATACATTTTTATCGTTGAAGTAGCCGTTATCGAGAAAATCAAACAAAAACGTCTTAAATGGAGTTGCACTTAGAAAATCTTTCATGGTTACTTCATTGTTGCTAACATAAACAATCTCCCAAACAAAAGTTTAATTTAATTAAGTGTGCATTCACTATTTTTTAATAGAAAGAAAACGGATTATTTATGAAGATGAAAAGAACTTTAAAATGCTATTTCCCTTACGTACAGGTATATAATTTCTTTCTAATACTCCATTACACGATACGCGCCCATTTGTGATACGTGGTACACTTTCCTAACTTATTTATATTCTTATGTTTGTATTTATGTCTCCTCCAAATAAGTTAAGCTTTGTATTATTTCGTAAATATCCATTATGTCTCTCCACTCCCCAATAAGGTGTCATTATATCAACTCCCTTACAGAGATCGTTCCTCTACTCTTTTTTCCACAAGACATTCTAGGTACCCACACCCAATAACAACGAAAACGACACACAGTTTTCAAGATATTCCAGTTGCATGGAGCATCGCGAACCTGTTTGGGACGACTAACGGTGTTGCGCAGTGCAAATTCCACGCAAACAAGAGAAAGGTTTTACACTCTGTTATTTCATGATATCCTATATGCTTATATAATTTGCTATATATCTTTCAAGATACGTTGATGCATATGCACTTGAATAGCTCATATTGAGAGCCGTAAATGGGGAGTGACAAGATACGGAAAATATCCTCAACATCGGCACTCAATCATTTACTTCCTTTGGCGTGAACTCCCTTTAGGTACGGACCCCAGTCATTTGCAGCGGTATTGCAGTCACCAAGTAACGCGGGTGTCAAACACTATATACTGCCTTCTGGCTTAATGCACACCGCACTATAAGTATAGTACATCTGACTATTTACGCCTGGACAGCTTTCACTATGTAGTTTATCATACTTGCCATGTTTAAGACGTTAAAGTCAGGCAGCAGGTACTATAGGTAAAATACACAGGCAAAAAAAGTAAAGATAGATGGAAATGAAACAAATCGTTGTATTTATATAGTAGCTAACTTGTATATTTCGGTTTTGAACATATATACGAGGAAAGACAAAGTCCCAAAAGAGCAAGCGACGTAAGAGCAAGTGGACAAAAGAGACAATGGAAGAAAGGGCAAGGGGACATAATAGAAATATTTAATGTAAATTGACTGAATGAGGGGGTGAGAATATGCAGCAATAAAAATAATATGGAGGGGGAAGGAAGGTGGTTAAGGAAGGGGGAGATGAACTAAGAATTTTATAGCAATTACGAACATGCAGCAGAAAAAATCTGATGTGGCTAACACATGACTTTCTCCATACAGAGCAATGAAATGATTACTCTCGACGTGAACGTTCCCAGAAATACTTATCAGCGATAATACTCGAGAATAATTTTAAAATATTTTCAATTGTCTTTTAAAAAACAAAAAGTAAATTGAATTGTTAGATTTTTCTATGGATAACAAAATATCTATGAGTAATTAATGCCACCCTTGGAGGCGTACGCAACGCTATCAACAATTACAAAGTTTTATCAAGCCGCGGAAACAGTGGTATTACTTACTTTTTATTATTAGGAAATAAACATTTAAAATGAGGAATATGAATATGTGGAAAAAATGAAATGAAATTCGGAAGTATACGGTCCCTAACATATGACCCCGACATGTTAGGAACTGAGTTACCGTGTATGGTACTCAACCAAGGACTCGCCGAATATTAACTTATTTTTATTAATGAAATAAAAACGGCTCGGTATTGGCCCTGATATATGTACATTGATCGGACGTCATGGCCATTATATCTACGCAGTTTCAGCCAAATCGTCTGGGTGTCATTAGTGCCTTCCTCTTGTTAGCGACGTATTTAACATAAATTTAGAAAGGGTGAGGAAAAGGGACGGGGGGAGGGAGACGGGAGGACGGGAACGAAAGGATGCGATATCAGTGCCACCTGTAGGATGTACGTATGTAACCCTCACCTCCTCTCCGTCACCGCCTTCCTCAAATGATTCGAGGATAGGAGGGGGCGTCATACCGAGAGCGCAAGAATCAGCGAGGGACTATCCGATTGAAATTCAATTTCGCCAACTTCCCCGCCCATAAAGACACTCCTCCTCATACCCCTCTCCCCCCTCCTCTCCTCTCATTCCTTCATATCTTTCACTTCCTGCGACTCATTTATAAGAGATTAGGAAGTAGAATGTGAGGTAAAGGAAGCCGTGGAAAATTTTATTAGTGAATGAAAGGGGAGGGAGAAAAATAGAAGAGGGTGTACTCAGAAGTGTTCTTCGACAACTCCTCGCACTCCAATTTGTCGTAAGGCAACTCGTCGTAGGACAGATTCGTCACATGTCAATTCGCCACAGGACAAACTATGTAAACCGCGATATGCCATATACTATTAGAATTGAAATTTTAATTTTCCTTTACTGTTTTTGCCCCATAAGAAAAGCCCGTAAATCGGTTGTAGATTTTTTTATGTTTGCTTTTAAAATTATTTCTCGTCGAGATCCGAACTAGCGATTTAAGCTATCGGAAAGATTTAACGTAAATTATTAGTTATTATCGGAAAATAGTGGAAATTTCTCTGGATATCAACAATCGACTACGAAATTATCGTTGCATCAAAGCCAGTGTTCAGTCGTGGACAACGTTGCCTTTTCACGGGTTTCTTGCTTACAAAACATAAAAGTAAACATTTAAGAAAAACATAATTACCCAAGAAATGAAGCTGGATTTGGCGAAAGTGATACGATAGGAAATCAAATTATCGTTATATTAGATGCAGTCTGCTTGGAAGCGGATTGTTTACAAATAAATTGGGTTAATTGCTAGGAAAATTTAATTGAAATATGGGTGGTTTTCAGTTTTTCGTGGTTTTGTTTTTGTATATTCTGCATACGCCCTAGAATTGGCGGCGAAAGTAAATTCACGAAATCCGTTGAAATTGAACTGACACTTACACTTCATTAAACATAAAACATTATATCTATTCTTCTATTGCTCCAATAGGGGCAATTTCTTTATTGTGCCTCTTGAAAGTTTTCTTATAGCAAATGTATAAATTAAAAACACATATTATCAATCAAACGCCTTTGAATAGTTAATAACATTACTCATCTGCGTCCTTATTTCTCTTTAAACATAATACGGCTTCTATTGATCCAATAGGGACAATTTTGTTATTGTGCCTCATGAAATATTCCAATGGCAGGAATCAAAAACGTATATTATTACTCAAACGCCTTTGAAAACCAAATAAATTTTCTCTTTCAGCGAAATTTTTGTTTGGGACATGAAAAATTCTGTCTGCGGAAAACTTTTTCCCTGATTAATTTAGAGGGTTACGTTACAATAAAAATTAGGCAAACAACTAAAGTAAGAAAAATATATAAATATTCACAATGAGAAGAAATACTATTAAAAGTATGTATTTTATCCACAGAAATTTTATTTTTTAATACAGGGTGATTTAAAATTATGTGAGCGATTACAAAAATGTATTGGAAAGAAAGTAATAGGCGCATACAGATTAAATGTACACTATTCCAAAGAGCAAATCAAAATGTTTTTTGAGCAACAAGAAAGTTTTGTCATACCTTATGAAAGTGCGCCTGTTACTTTCTCGCCAATAAATGTTTGTAATCGCTCAGATTATGTTGAATCACCTTGTACAGCAATGAATATACGATCGACTGCCGCTTTATATTTGTATCTTTTGTTTAAAGCAAGCACAATTCATTAACAGTCACACATTTTTCAACGTTCTGTAACTTCATGCTCACGAATTTAAATAATTTCAAAGCATATCCATTAACGTTAATTTAGCATTAGACCCCGACGGATGAGTTATACTTTAGGATGAGAACTAGCTAGTCAACAAGATAGCAACAAAAGCGGAAAGCGGAATTTGACGCGCATTTCTGAGTCTAATATACTATTAGTTGCTCTTTTGTAAAACTCCGATGAAAATAATTAAAGGTTATTTAGCGTGTGAACGCGCGTCACAACAATATGCGATGATTTTTCCGACTAATTCGACATTTCGGAACGATAGGCGGCGGAATCAATGTCGCTCGGAGAATAGGCATAACGATCTCGAACCAACCGACCCTTCGATTTTTTAAAAATAGCATCTTGGAGGGAGGGAAAAAAACGCTGTCCAAATAAGAGGGACGATTCGGTCGGATACGTAAGCGGATTTGGAATTCCCAGAAATCTTGTTGAAAGGAGGAAAAAGACTGCTCCACACTAGGAAGAATCGAAAAGGGAAGGATATGGAAGGAAATCGAATCGGAAAACTGCAAAAAAGAGAGTTAAAACGAGAATGGAAGAATGCAGAAATCAGAAGGGGATTCAACCACTCGCTATCCATGCTGCCCCCCTGACAAACGCTTCCGGCGGCTTGCAGGGTGTTCATGTAAATCTATGTGATATTGCAAATCACTGAATTTGATTTCCCTCTTGGATTTCATTACGATTTACTACACTGAGAAGCAGCGTCGCTAGACATACATTGAACTGTAGCACCAGTGGCGTATCCAGGAATTTGTCGGGGGGGGGGTTGAACCCGAACTCTAGAGGGGGGGGGGGGTTTGAAGCTAAACCCCATGATACTTTTTACTTTCTCATATACGAAGTATATTGAGAAATTATTTTTATCGCAAAAAAATTCGACCACGAGATTTTGACAGAAATATACGTTTTAAATGTAGCTGAGTCCGAAAAAGTGGTTTTCGCAATGCCGTCTCTCTGTGGTTCTGTCTGTTCGTGGCTGTAGAGCCTAAACGGTAGAGCGAAAATGAATGAAATCTCATACTTAGGCATTTTATCATACAGAATAGAAGCTTTGAAGAAATGGTTTACATTGATCAATAATTAAGGGAAGTTTATTCTGGTTCCCTATCATTTCGTCCTGAATAATTTCGTCGCATTTATTTTGTCGCACACATTTCGCCGCAATGCCATATTGTCGTAAGCTTCATTTCGTTGCAGTTCAGTTTGTCGCAGCCACGTAATGTCGCATTATTGTTCAGTCGCATGCGTTTTGTCGCAAATAACAGCGGCAATTTGACAGTAGTTCAAATCTCGCTCATTCGGCGGTGGACCATCCTAAAAATATCGCCATTTATTGCGAAGTTCTCATGGTATTCGTTTAGACCTGTCAGTTTTATATGAGAAACTCCCCACATAATGTCGCATTATTGTTTAGTCCCCTGCGACTCAACAATAATGTGACATTATGTGGCTGCGACAAACTGAACTGCGACGAAATGAAGCTTACGACAATATAGCATTGCGGCGAAATGTGTGCGACAAAATGAATGCGACGAAATGCGTGCGCACGGTTTATTCTACGCATTTTTAACAGCAATTCGATTTTCTCAAAAACGGCTATAACGATATTGATCAAATTTCGTACAGTTACTTGAGTTTACGTCTTCAATAATACCAAATAGTTCATATTTCTCAAAAAATGAATATAAGGCTAGTTTATTCTAGGCAGCTTTAACAATAATTCGATTTTCTCAAAAACGGCTCTAACGATTTTGATCAAATTTCATACCGTTACTTGAGTTTATGTCTTCAATAATACTGTATAGTTCATATTTCTCAAAAAAATGAATATAAGGCCAGTTTATTATTGGGCAACTTTAATAAAAATTGTATTTTTGAAAAAACGGCTCATACGATTTTCATCAAATTTCGTATAGTTATTTAAGTTGATGTTTTTTAACGATTCTACATAGATCATATATTTTAAAAAATAACTAAACGACGCATTAGTATATGAGAAAGTTTGTACAATGTATGCTGTACCGATTTTTTTTGGTGATTCGCGAGAGCGAAGGAAATTTTTGAATCGAGAGGGGGCGGGGGGTGTCATGACCCCCAAAAGCCCCTCCTGGATACGCCACTGTGTAGCACACCAGATAATAAATTGTTGTGTCCAAAACATGACTTTATCCATACCTAACTTGTCAACTAAAATCAAATAAAAACGGCGATACGAACAGTTCGACTTACACGCTTCAGCGCTAGCGATTCAATTATTTTCACTACCACGCGCGCGAGCTGCCCACTAACCGTCAATTTCGAATAAAATTGAATATCTCTTGAAATATTCCTCATATGAAAATTTAGTTCAAACAAGAGCTGTAGAAAAAAATATCTAAAACTTATATATATATATATATATGTCTCTCCGTCGCTTAAGATGGGCGTCAGCCCGAAAGCTCCATATTTGTGTCGTTTTTGTTCTTTTGTGTTTTTCGTGTGTCCTCAGCACCCCCAGCGTCTCTTCATTCTAGGTAAGTGTCCAGTGGGCTTCCTCCAACACCTTGTTGCCACCTTTATTATAACCTTTCCTTTTCCTTAAGCATATATATATAGGGTGTAAATAAATAAGACCGACAAATTGAGAGGGTGAATTCCTGGTTACTAGAGGAATATTTTAGCAAAAGGAATGCATAGCCGGTTCCACTTAGTTTCTGAGATAATGAGCATTAAAAGCCTATCGGTAGGCAAATCTTCGTGCATGCCGGTGTCTGAGTCGAACCGGACACTGCTGATGACGTATTCTCATTTTCGGGCAGCGTATCTTAGTTTAAACCGTGAAACAATCTTTGCAATTAGATTGGTGCCCCCTTATTGTTTTGACGTAGTGAGGAATAGGAGTGGTGAGTAAGCGAAGCGAGTGTATTTAAGCTCGCCTCTATACACTTGCTAGGCATTTGTTTTTTGAATCATTCACCTATACTACTACGACTCACTACATTGTTGGTTTCCATGTTAACTGCGCTCTTCGTTATAACATGGAGCGATTTACATGGTCAGAGATGGCTGACGTCCATATGGTTTATGGCAAAGCGGATGGAAACTGAAGAAGGACACAGCGGATGTATCAGGAACACTTTCCTGAGAGACACCCACCACATCACACTCCCTTTGCGTCCATTGATCGGCGGCTGCGAGAGTCAGGTACGTTCAAATCACGAAAGCATTGTTGTGGGCGCAGGAGGACTGTTCGTACCGCACGCTTCGAAGAGGAGGTTTTGGTACGATTTGCAGACCATCCGCGAGCAATCGCTTTATAGCCAATGCCATAGGTGCAAATCACACCAGTGTTTGGCAAGTTGTACGTGAGCAACAGCTTCATTCCTACCACCCCCAAAAGGTACAAGCGATGGGATCAGCGGATTATCTGCCAAGAGTGGAATTCTCGCAGTGGTTTTTGCGGTGCAGCGCTGAACAACCCCAGTTTCCCGCACAGGTCCTTTACACTGATGTGGCAACTTTCACCCGTGAAGGTATGTTCAACAGCCGCAATAGTCACATCTGGGACGAATAAAATCTGCACGCAGTATTAATTCGGAAATCAGCAAAAATTTGCCATTAACGTGTGGGGAGGAATAATCCATGATTATCATATCGGACTATCGGCTATCTGGACCAGCTTACAGGATATTTCTGGAGGAGGTAATTCCTGAGCTGCTCAAGGATGTGTCTTTGGGAATCCACAGGGAAATGTGGTACCAACACGACGGGCACCTGCTCATTTCGCTAATCCTGTCCAAGAGTACCTTACTCAGACATGTGTTGCCCGATGGATTGGTCGAGGGGGACCTGTTGGTTGGCCTCCTCACTCGCCGGACTTGAATCCTCTTGATTTTTTTCTATTGGGGTAGTAAAGAGCATCATTTACGAGATCCCTGTTAAATTCGAAGAAGACCTGGCAGCACGAATAATCGCAGCTTTCGACGTTGTACGCAGTACACTGGGTATCTTTTAGCAGGGGCACCAGTCAATGGTAAGCCGATGTCAGCTTTTCATCGATGTTAATGGGTGACATTTCGAGCAACGGTTATGATTTATGTAAATTATCAATAAAAACTGTTAATACTCAGCGCCATTTAATTATTACCTTCCTTAATCTTCCCTGAGAAATCGCGGGGTTTTGGTTAGAGCGAAGACATTAAGTAAGCATAAACGTGATAGAATGCACGGAGGTTCGCCTACCAACAGGCGCTTACATGTGCTTTTAATGCACATTATCTCGGAAACTAAGCGGAACCGGATCAATTCCTTCAGCTAAAATACTAGTCTAGTAACCAGGAATTCACCCTCTCAATTTGCCTTACTTACCTTTCCTCTTCCGTAGTATATATATATATATATATATATATATATATATATATATATATATATATATATATATATAAATACTAAGGAAGAGGAAAGGTAAGTAAGGATATTTAGGGCAACTAGGTGTTGAAGGAAACCCAGTGAACACTTACCGGAAGTAGAACCGCTGAGGTGTTGGAGAGACACATCTGTAGAGGTTAGAGCTTTCGGGATGATCCCTTCGTCAGCACAAGAGAGACACAACTGATTTGGCAGTGACGCTGGGGTGAAGGTTTGGGGGTGGAAGGGAAGGGAGCGTGGAAAGTTCGGGGATTGGAGGATGCAGAAGGGGGAGGGGGGAGAGGGGAAAGAGAGGGAGGAAAGAAGGAAATGTTAACGGATATTGAGGCCGGGAAGAGAGAAAGAGTTTAAGATTTGGATATGGGCCAGTTCCCATTGACGGAGTTGGGGGGCGGAAGCGTCGTCCGGGAGGGCGCGGATGGCCCTCACCGTGAAACAAACATTGAAAATAAGATTGTGGTTATTCGCATGCACGGCCACGGGTAGCTGTCGTCTAAGACTAACGCTGTTGCGATGGCCGTTCATGCGAATCTTGAGGGAATTGCTGGTGAGTCCGACGTGAAAGGCGGGGCATTGCGTACAGGTTAGTAGGTAGATGACGTTGCGGGTGGTACAGTTGGTAGAGGATGTTATGGGATAGGTGATATTGGTGGTGGGGTTTGAGAATGAGTTGGAGGGTGGGTTTATAGGGCATGTTAGGCATCGTGGTCTGCGGGTGGGACCCTGCAGGGTGCAGAGGAGTGGGTGATGGGGGTTCTTTTCTCCACAAGATGTTGGCTAGGTTGGGAGGTCTGCGGAAGGAGAGGATTGGGGGTGTGGGGAAGGAGACCTGGTTGGGGGAAGCAGTGAGGATTGGGTGGGCTGCCTTTAGGATGCTTTTTAGGGTATCATGGATGCCGGGATAGAAGGTGGTGATTAGGATGAGTAGGGGGGTTGAGTCGGGATTTGCGGGGCGGTTGCTGTGTAGGTTAGGGGTGCTGGGTGCGACAGCCCTTCGGATTTGGTCCCGAATCAAGTCCGGCGGGTATCCGCGTTGGAGGGAAGCATTTTCGAGGACAGAGCAGTACTCGGAAAGTGAGTCTCTGTCCAAGCAGATTCTCCGTCCTCGGCGAGCTAGGGCGTAGAGGATTGAAGTTTTAGTGTGGAGGGGGTGGCAGCTGTGGAAGTGGAGATATTGAAGGCGGTTGGAAGGATTTAAATGCACTTTGGTGTGGATTTGGTTTTCTCGGATGGAGAGGTCGACATCCAAGAAGGTGATGCTGGTGGGGGAGGAGTTGTAGGTGAAGGAGAGCGTGGGGTGGGAAGAGAGGCGCTGTAAAAAGGATTGGAGTGAGTTGGGTCCATGTGTCCAAAGAAGGAAAATGTCGTCGATATACCTCAGCCACAGGAGTGGTCTGGGGTGTATGTCGACGAAACGTTCCTCCCATTCACCTACATCTGCATCTACATGATACCCTGCAAATCACCAGACTGGTGGGTGGCAGGGGGTGCAGCACACCAAAACCTACCTAATAACGTCCCTCGTGGGAATCACTCTCCTGTTATGATCCCGTATGGTCCTTGGGAAAAACGAGCTATGATATCGCTCGGTCCTACAGTCGATCTCACGTATTTAATTCTCGTGATCGTGCCATCCCATGTACGTAGGTGCCTCTAATATTCCTGAGACCGCCTCTAAGAGAACTTCCGACCTAAATTTCTGCAGAAGCCTTAACCTAGCGCTACTTCTGCGATCCTCTAGCGCTTAATTTTTGCTCATATTTTTGCTTTACGAATCTGGCTGCTCTGCTTTGGATTCTTTCTAACTCAAGTATTTGTACCTATTCGTAAGGATCCCATATGCTGGAAGCGTATTCGACCTGAGATCTGACCGATGGTAAATAACACGTTTCTCGTACGTGTTCCGTGCTATTTCTTACTATTCTGCCTACGAAGCTCAATGTCATATTAGCTGCGCCTACGATCCTTCGAATATGCATATTCCACGATAGATCACGACAAATGGTGACTCCTAAATATTTAACATACTCTGCAGATTGGATATTCAATCTATCAATTCTGTACTCCGAGTCTAATTCATTGTTCTTACTCTTCCAGAAACTCAATAGGGAAGATTTGCTGTGATTAACTTCGATTTTCCAATCTTGACACCATGCTGAAAGGGCATTTAAATCTTCCTGGAGCGATTTTTCGTCATCCTGACTCATTATCTCCTTATATAAAACGGTGTCATCTGCGAAAAGTCTTATTTTGCAGCGAACTACCGAGCATATATCGTTTATATATATCAGGAATAGTAGTGGGCCTATGAAACTTCCCTGTGGAAAACCTGATGCGAATTTTACCGGGTATGAAGATTTCCCATCAATAACTACTATTTGTTTTCTGTTGGAGAGGAAGTCTTGTACCCAACTCACGATATTAGGGTTTATGCCTTACTTTCCTAATTTTCCTATTAATTTATTATGGGGTACTTTGTCAAACGCTTTTTTAAAATCAATGAAAACGGCATCAACCTGAGTGTTTTTCTCTCCGCATTGTAACAAATCGTTTACGAACAGGACGAGCTGCGTTTCGCATGACCTACCTTTCCGAAACCCGTGTTGGTTTTTGCTTAGCGAAGAACGACCATCCAAATAACGCAAAACAGATGTTCTAGAATCTTACACGATAATGACGTCAAGGAAATCGGTATATAATTTTCGGGGTTCCCGTTATCACCGCCTGTGTGAATGGGCGTTACGTATGCTAGCTTCCAGTCTTCTGGAACGGTACCAAGTGCAACGGATTTTTCGAATATTATTTTCAAGTAAGGTGTGATTACCTAGGCTAGCTCTTTCAACACACGCGCGGGTATGCCCTCCGGCCCGGGAGACTTATTTTGCTTAATCGACTCTAGCTGGTGCGCGATACCTGTTCAGAGAATATCACATCTTCCATTGAATTTCCCTCATCATTCAAACCTGGTTCCTCAAATTCGTTGCTCATTGAAGTAAACGCTTTCTGAAAGTGTTCATTTAACAAGTTCGCTTTTTCCGCGCTACATCACCTGCCTCCGTTCTCAATGACGCTATGGTGGGGCCTCTATCATGAACCTCTCTAACGTACGACCAAAATGCTTCCGGATTTTCTTTCAAATTACTATGCAGAACATTCTTTTTGTAATCATTAAATGCTTCTCGCATTGTTACTCTAGCTCTTGACCGCGCCTCTCTGTATTGATGCCGTATCGTTGACCTCTGTTCCTCTGTGACTTTCGAAGAATTATTATTTAAGCGAACGTGAAGTTTTCTTTGCCGTCTAAGAGCGCATCTAACGTTCTGGTTGTACCATCTTGGTACAGAGCCACAGACAATCCGCGGGACAATGCTGCAGATTGTTAAACGCACATCAACCCCAGACTCCTCTCGGACACGACCGACCTCGGAGTTTAAGTCCCTAAAGGAACTCAAAATCTCCTCGGAACCGCGCTTCGAGGCGTCATTGGTGCCAACATGCGTCACCACCCGCAGACTAGAGCAGCCCGTGCGAACGACCTCTTCCCGAACCACCTTCGTCACCTGGGGCACCGTACCTCCTGGTATACACCTGGAGAACACCCGCTGCACCACTCCCTCCCGCCGGGCCCTTGATAGCAAAGGCGCCATCACACGCCGGACATTAGAGCTACCTATCACTCACAGCCCTCCCTTCCCAACCCGACTCCTCTTAGGTGGGTTGGGTACGGTCACAGAGTTCGTTGAGCTATCCTCCGACAGCACAGCAAACCTCTTGCTAACAGGGGTAGGTTCACATACCACCTGCTTCCGCAGCACCACCCCACGACTACCACGTGTAGCCACCCTCCACTCATTGGGCTTTATGGAGGGAGTCGTTCCTACCCGTGGAGAGACCGCGCAAAACTGCTCGATCTCCCAGCCGGCGTTAGCACTTGGGCGAACCCGAGCCGCCATCCCGGCGCGGAGGGATCTCGAGGAGCGCCTCATGCGTCCCAACCGGACACAAGACTCCTCGCAACCTAGGAAGACATTGGCGTTTGAGGGCGCCATGCGAGTGCCCATCGCCGTACCTTTTATTTGTAGGTATTGGCGCCCTCCGAATATAAAGTTGTTGTTGTAAAGCACCATTTCCGCCAGCTTCGTTAGGAAGTGGGAAGAAGGTCTTGCGTCAGGTGGTTTCGAGTCAAGGGATTTTTTCAGGGCAGACAGTCCATCGTGGCGGGGGATGTTAGTATAAAGGGAGCAGACGTCTATTTTTGTCATGATTGTGTTAGGTGGGAGGGGAGAGGGGAGAGATTTTTGGCGTTGAAGGATGTGGTTGGTATCTTGGGGGAAAGATGGGATTTGACGAACATGACAACATACATCGTACAAACTTTCTCCTATATTAATGCGTCGTTTAGTTATCTTTAGAAAATGAAAATAGTATCAGTCGGTTTTTAGAAAATCCAAATTTTGTTAAAGTTGACCAAGAATAAACTAGCCTTATATTCATTCGTTGAGTCAAATGAAATATTTTGTATTATTGCAAACATATACTCAAGTAACGGTACGGTTTTATCAAAATCGTTAGAGCCGTTTTCGAGACAATCGAATTATTGTTAAAGTTGCCTAGAATAAACTAGCCTTATATTCATTTTTTGAGAAATATGAACTATTTGGTATTATTGAAGACGTAAACACAAGTAACTGTACGAAATTTGATGAAAATCGTTATAGTCGTTTTTGAGAAAATGAAATTGTTGTTAAAAATGCGTAGAATAAACTTCTTATTATTATTGAGCAATGCCAACCATTTCTTCATATACTCTGCTCTGTATGATTCGCACCGGGTATGCTCAGCGTAGCTGGGCAACGCCCTCGCCGCTACGCCACGGCACCCCCTCAGGTAAGGAGGCTCTTGACCGCAAGGGTTATATAGGGTGAGGGTGAAGGGTTTGTAAGGGGGGGGGGGGGGTAAGTGGGAGGTTGGTGTGGGTATTCTTCTGGTGAAATAGTTGGATTCTTTTCCATAGTGCAGGCTTTGTTTGTGTTCTTTGGTGAATCTGCCAGCAGATGGGATACAGTAAAAAATCGGTACAACATACATTGTACAAACTTTCTCATATACGTACTAATGCGTCGTTTAGTTATCTTTAGAAAATGAAAATAGTATCAGTCGGTTTTTATAAAATCCAATTTTTGTTAAAGTTGCCCAAGAATAAACTAGCCGTATATTCATTCATTGAGAAAAATAAAATACGTAGTATTATTGTAGATGTATACTCAAGTTACTGTACGAAATTTGATCAAAATCGTTAGAGCCGTTATTGAGAAAATCCAATTACTGTTAAAGTTGCCTAGAATAAACTAGCCTTATATTCATTTTTCGAGAAATATGAACTTTACAGTATTATTGAAGACGTAAACTCAAGTAACTGTACGAAATTTGATGAAAATCGTTAGAGCCGTTTTCGAGAAAATCGGATTGTTGTTAAAAATGCGCAGAATAAACTACACTTAATTATTGATCATTGTCAACCATTTCTATATATACTCTGCACAGTATGATAAAATGCCTAAGTACGAGATTTCATTCATTTTCGTTCTACCGTCTAGGCTACAGCACCAGTAACAGACAGACAGACGGCATTACAAAAACCACTTTTTCGGATTCAGCGACACCTAAAACGTGTATTTCCATAAAAATCTCGAGTTCGAATTTTTTCGCGAAAACAATGCTTTCTCGATACTTCGTATGAGAAAGTAAAAAACATGTTACTTCCCTTACCCTAAAACCCGTTAGCACGACTCGATGGGAAAGCCGAGTAGATGCGGTAAGGCCATTATGCTCTCAACTCCCGGAAATTTACGATGCTTTGATCGAAATTACACAGTACCAAAACAAAAATAATGTAATAAAACATCAAGCACATTGCTTCGCAAAAAAAATTTCCAATTTCAAGTTTATTTGCAGCGTCGTCATTTGGAATAAGATACTTTTTAAAACAAACATTGTCTCAAAATTACTCCAAAGCCTTAAACAGGACCTTTCAGAGTTAATCAAACTATTGATTTTTTAGAAGGATTGTCGCACGACAGGATTCAACGACGTAATAGTAGCAGTAGAAAAAATCGCGGAAGAATTAGAAATAGATCCAATGTTTGTTACAGAAGAATGACTAAGAGTACGGCATAAGCATAAGCAATTAGAGAACGAATAAAATAATTTTTTCATTGATCCCAAAGAAAAATTTAAAGTAGATTCTGACTCAAATGCTATGAAAATTAAAATATGTACCTATATTTGAGATTTTTCATAAATATAAGTTATTATGGATTTGAATAAATAGATTTTTATTATTCCCTATCGTTTTCGACTAACATATAATAAAATTATGTACTTAGCAAAAAAATTAAGGGGGCGCCCTATTATATCTCGCCTCAGGCGGCAAAATGTCTGGGCACGGCCCTGTATGTGTGTGTGTGTATATATATATATATACCTCCGTTAATACGTATTTCCGTCATTCCATCCCCCCCCCCCCCTCCGACCTTTCCACGCTCCCTTACCTTTCACCCCCACACCTTCACCCCAGTGTCACTGCCAAATCAGTTTTCTCTCTCTTGTGCTGCCGAAGGAATCCCGAGATCTCCAATAACTTCTACAAATGTGTCTCTTCAACACCCCAGCAGCTCTCCTTCCGGTATGTGCTCACTGGGCTTTCTTCAACACCTTGTTGCCCTAAATATCCTCATTTACCTTTCCTATTCCGCTGGTATATATACCATTTTATCTCACCTTACCTTTCCTTATATGTCATCTCTCTTTTAGTAACTTTCCTATTTCCTTTCTTCTTTAATCTTGTCCTTCCGCTACGGCAAAAATCCAGTTTCCGCTATCACCTCCGAAAACATATATCCCCCACCTACCAAATGGAATTACTCAATTCCTGCTTGGAATTAGGCCTCCCTCCAAAAGGCTTTACGGTAAGAATCCCCTTATCGGGCCTTCCCTCCACCATCCGATCGTCATTTGCCCTCACCAATCACCTTCCCGCCACCTCCAACAAGGGTTACCTCTCCCCTTCATCCCAGCTGGTGAGTCCAACGCACCTCCCCCGCCCCTCCCCGCCCAAGGACCGTGCCTAGCGGACCTTTTGGGAATCCCAAACCCACCCCCACTGCACACCCACAACAGGCCCTCCTTTGTTTCAAACCGCCAACAGAGTAAATCCCTTTCCCGCCAAACCCCCACCTCTTCAAACACCTCAAACTCTTCCCAGCCAGATGACGTCCTGAACCTCTCATCCCATACTCTTTCCCCTGCAGAGAATTCACTTCCTTCGCGCGGCCTTTCCTTCTGCCCACCCACCAACTTTGACCACATTTCCCTGCTCGCCGACATACAAGCTTTTATCCGCCTACTTCGCCTCAAGGTCGCCCCACCCAAATCGAACCCCTCACCTTCTCCCGACGCATTCCCAATATCCATTTTCGCCTTTAAATAGGTATATCCCAGCCTCTCTCCCTCTCCACCACCCCGTCGAGCAATATTCCAACTACAGTAGAACTTCATAAATCATAAATCCGGCACTCGAAAATCCGGAATTATCAAAAATCCGGCAGTTTTTGAAAAGTGCACTTTTTAAAATTTTTGCCGCGGGTAGCCTAATCCACTATAGAACGATAAACGCACCGCTTCGCATCAAAATTCGCGAATTCTAGAACCAATTTGACGGCAGCAGTTACATTGTATGTGAGAGCAAGTCCAATTGTCAGCTGACCAATACATGTTGGTACGTGTTAGGGAATAGTTTCCACAGTCACATTGTATAACTTGTATACAGTCGCGTGTTCAGATTCGTAGCGATCGCATGTGCCTTTCATTAGTGTGATATTGCTCAAGTTCATATTGGAATGTCTTTAAAAAAAAGCTGAAAACCCCTCCAGTAGTATTATGAAGCGTATTGAACAGAAAGTAGATTTACTAAGAAAACTTGAAAAAGGTTCTTCAGCTAAGAGACTTTGTGAAGAATATAGCGTAGGCAGTTCTACTGTGTATGACTTGAAGAAACGAAAAAGTGAGTTGCTGACATTTTATGCAGACGGTGACACTTCTAAGGCCGAAAAACATTACACACTTCCAGGGTCAACGATATCGATAGAGTATTGTTTGAATGGTTTCGACAAAGAAGAAGTGAAGGTGTACCGGTATCAGGCCTATTGCTAATACAGCAAGCAAAGAAATTCATGACGATTTGAAAATCAATAAAGCTTGCGATTATTCGCAAGGTTGGCTTTATCGCTTCAAGATTCGCCATGGAATACGAAAATTAGCAGTGTATGGCGAAAAACTTATTGCCGATTCGCATGTTGCCGAAATATTTGTAGAGGAGTTTACCAAGTTAATTTAGGATGAAAATCTTACTGCAGAGAAAATATATAACGCGGACGAGACAGGATTATTTTGGCGATGTCTTCCTCGGAGCACACTTGCAGCCGCCGATGAGGATGTGGCATTTGGAGTGAAGGAGTCAAAGGAGAGGCTGACGGTTTTTGCGTGCGCAAATGCAGCAGGTACGCACAAACTAGAGCTAACTGTAATTGGTAAAAGTGCACACCCTCTTGCTTTAAAGAGTGTAAAGAAATTTCCTGTCAACTACCGTGCTAATAAACGTGCATGGATAGGTTCTCAATTAATGTTGGATTGGTTTTTGAATTATTTTGCACCGGAGGCACGTGCTCATTGTAAATCTAAGGGACTAGGTGATGATTTAAAAATAATTCTGACATTAGATAGCTGTCTTGCCCATCCTGATGCATCACTTTTGATATTGGGTAACGTACGTGTGGTTTATTTATCTCCAAATTGTACATCTATTATTCAGCCTATGGATTAGGGAATATTACGCTCACTAAAATGCTATTACAGACAGCAATGTATGCAGAAATTGCTTGTTGCTTGCAATAGAGGCCAAGGTGTTGACGGATTTAACATTAAGGACTCGATTTGGACTCTACCTAAAGCGTGGACTGATGTAACGGCCGCAACACTGAAAAATGCCTGGCATAATTTGTGGCCTGCAAGCATGTTTGAAGAATGTGTTGAATCACCACCAGATTTTCTAGGTTTCAATGTTAGTGACAAAAAGAAACTGGTGTCTGAAATTGTGGAATTTGCTAAGGGATCGACGAATAACGCCTTCACGAAGGGTCTGGAAGAAGACGTTTAAAACTGGATGGAATTCGACTATGAAGTGCCTGTAGTGAATCAGCTAACTGACGGAGAAATAGTTAAAATGGATTGGCACCCGAACGTGAGAATTATGAAAAAAGTGAAAGTGTGTGGCGACCAAAAATCATAGCCACATACGGCTCTAACTAAATGCTATATCGTACACATAATAAAGTAAAATAAAGTATTAACAACACAAATGCTCTTGAGACGTACGTCTCGCAGCTTAACCACTTCAGAAAATGTCACCTTATCGTTACAGTCTGTCCGACAGGAAACTTTAGCACACTCTCCCTTGCGAGGAACAACTCTTCTCGCTTTTGTCTCCGTGACTCCTCTCTCTCTCTTACTCTCGCTCACCGCGGCGACCCTCGGCTCTCGGTATTGGTTAATTTCCTGATTATGTGATATAACCATGGGAAAAGGAGGGAATGGGAAATAGGGGTAATATTCGCCCTATATAAAGCGCGTTGGTGTGGGAGCAGCCATTCGGCGGGCCATTCGTGAGGCCATCCGTGTTCTGTTCGCCGACTACGAAAATGACGCCGACAGCGAAATGCGCCGCGGCGATATTCGGCGATTTTCTGCGTTTTCGTCGCGTTTATTCGACAAGTGCTTCGTTAAGTGCGTAGAACTAGGGAAAATCGCTGCATCCTCCCTCAGAAAATGAAAAAAAATAAAGTTTTGAAGGGTGGGGGGAGATTCCCTGGACCATCTCTTCCCCCAAGTGTCCCCACCCTTTCTCTGTAGCACTTCCTTAATGGCTCTTTATATTAGATCACAATTTAATGTCATTGGAATAATTCAAACATATTGGGAATAATTCACTGGAAATGTTATTTTGTTCTGAAAATCCGAGTCTGCGCCCCTGTTCCATTGGAAGTTCTTAGGGGAAACGGAAAAACATTCACCACTGATTAACACTGTTCGGGTTTAGTACACTCGTTGAAGGCAGGTTTGGAAAGTGTTCACTAAGCACTGCAGTGAGATGTCTTCTTGGATGGAAATTCAATCGCCCCACTTATGTCTTTACCATAACGGATATTAATTATCATGAAGGGTTCTGGTGTGTGGTTTCAGAATAGCACCAGTGAATTGAGATACAAAAACTTATTGCCCACTCCTTGCCTTAGGCTTACAATAAGGGCACATTAAAAGACAATGGATATTATAAGAAAAAAAGGAGTTCATGGTAGTTCCAAGTGGGAAGTACCGAAATTTAACAAAAGATTATTTTGAATTTAAAGTATTAAGTAAAGTAAACAGTATTTTATGCTGGGCACTTACCAGCAGTTATTTTCTAAGACAAGGGCTCAAGTCAGTATGACATTAACCATTTTGAGCTTAGTAAGTGGTACAGATAATTGTTATAACATTAATTAATTTTCACAGTGGTACAGATAATTATTATAACATTGGTTAATATTTAGAATAGTCCAGATAATTATGATTAGTGAAACAATTTTAAATTTTCACAGTGGTACAGATAATTATTATAACATTGGTTAATATTTAGAATAGTCCAGATAATTATGATTAGTGAAACAATTTTAAATTAGTATATTTCCCCTGTTTGAGATGCACAGCTGTTTTGAAAATAGTATACAGTGTAATAAACATTTTAAGGTACACTATCCCAATTGGGGAGAGTGCACAAAAACTCTTGTGGTAATAGTGGCAGTATTACCAGTAAACATAAGAAACGCATGGCTAGGTTACTTTAAATAATAAAAATTTAGAGCCATGGAGACAAACATAAAGGTCTAATCATCCTTTATGCTGCCTCGAACATCATCTTTGTATTCACAAAGGCATAGCATAAGCCGAAAATGGATATGTTTTTCCAGATTCTCATCTGGGGGCTGATTGCAATGATGCAGTATCATTGGGCGATGGGGTCGCTAATTCCCTACGCCGGCACATACAGGATATAATAACAGAATTATTTATGATATAATTTTAAATGTGATATATTGGCAATTCTCTCCTTAGTGGGTGACAGTTCCAGAACAGCTGTCACAGGAGATAAAAAATTTTTAATCGAAAATGGACCGACCCATTGTGGTGTGAGTTTGGCGGTTTGGTGAAGCGCCTTTGAACTAGTAGGAAACCTTTTGTACAAGACCATATCACCAGTTTTAAAGGGATTCCCTGAATGACTTCTATTAAATGCCACTGCTTGTCTAAGTCTTGTCCTTTTTAAATTTCTTAACACATCTTGCCATAGGGACTGCCTTTCAGATATACATACAAATATGCATACAATATATTATGTTAATATTTTAACAAATCTTCCCGATAGCGCAATTTCCCAGGAAGGAAACTCGCGGTTAGCTGTTACTGATTCCCTCTAAGTCAAAAAGGACACCAAATACCGAATTATATTCTTGTAATTGTTTAAATCTTTCAGTGACTGATGAGATTGCTGTGTCGAGAATGGCATTGAAGAAGTCTACACTAAATTGCTTTTCAGGATAATTAATTTGATCTTCTGATGTCCCATACACGAACTGTTGTTTTGTGTGGCGATTTCTAACATTTTCTTCTTGGGGAAAATCTGCTGTTAAATTAAGATTTTCTGCCAATTTCCCAGCAGTTTCTTTCATCTTTAGAAAATTGTCCTCTGACCGATAAGCCTCTAAAAAAGATTTTGTTTGACTTAATGACTTTAATGCTACAACGACATCAATTGATATCCCTTGCAGAAGCTTACTGGAAATATTAATTTCTTAGAAAATCTTGTACCAAATTACAATGCTGCAAATAAATTTAAAACTACGTATTTTCCTAGCGATACCTTTTTCCTTAACGCTGGTTTTAGTTCCATGCTGTCTCAATAGTGTATTGTCATCAGCAGTAGATGTTAGGGCATCGTGAATGCTAAGAATTAGAAATCTAACAGCTTTAACTGCATCCACACGACTTTCCCAGCGTGTTCCACTAAGCGGTTTGACAGTAAAATCTGAAACATGCTTTAAAAGAACGTCCCAGCGGTAAGTCGATGCAAAAAAAATTGTAAATACGTTAAATTGTATCAAAAAAATCGGTACAACATACATTGTACAAACTTTCTCATATAATAATGCGTCGTTTAGTTATCTTTAGAAAATGAAAATCGAATCAGCCGGTTTTTAGAAAATCCAATTTTTGTCCCATTCATTGAGAAAAATGAAATAGGTAATATTGCAGACGCATACTCAAGTAACTGTACGAAATTTGATCAAAACCGTTTTAGCCGTTTTTGAGAAAATCAAATTATTGCTAAAGTTGCCTAGAATAAACGGTGCCAGACAAAAGAGCAAGTCACAAAAGAGCAAGCGACATAGGAGCGAGGGACAAAAGAGCAAGTGGACAAAAGAGCAAGTGGACAAAAGAGCAAGTGGACATAAGAGCAAGCGACATAAGAGCAATTGGACAAAAGGGCAAGTTTTTATAAAATCCTTGGTTGATTGATACCATAGTAGACTGTGTTTCCTTAGGAATTTCTACGCCCCCCTTCCCTCCCCCACCTTTTAACTCCCTCCATTATCATTTGTTACTGCATATTCATAATTGTTATAAAATCCTTAGTTGTGATATCATACTCGACTGTGTTTCCTTAGGAATTCCTACCCCCGTTCTCTCCCCCTCCTTCTACCCCTCCATTTTCATTTGTTGCTTCATATTCGTAGTTGTTATAAAATCCTTAGTTGATTGATACCACAGTCGACTGTGTTCCCTTAGGAATTCTTACGCCCCCCCTCCTTCTACCCCCTTCATTTTCATTTGTTTCTGCTTATTCGTAGTTGTTATCAAATCCTTATTTGATCGGGTACTTGCTCTTATGTCCACTTACTCTTATGTCCACTAGCTCTTATGTCGCTTGCTCTTTTGCAGTGGCGTAGTTATGGTCTTCGGCGCCCAGGGGCAAGGCATCTTTTTGGCGCCCCTGAGGGGGGGGGGTTATATTCCCAGTCTGGCCCATATGACCTTTTTTTCTTGCCGCCAAGTTCCAGGGGGTGGGGTTTACGGGGTCTTCTGTACTCAATTTAGCGTGTTGGCGTCTTTAGGCAATTCCCTGTTTTGCTAACCCATTAGGGTGGCTCTGGGAAACTCGAACATTAAACGACATATTTGAATGGGAAATTGGTACGAATAAGGCTAGATGGCAGGAGATACCTCAACTCCACCTGGGTTGCCACCTAAAATTCGTCAATGACCCGGAGATTTCATAATCTGACCCGGAGATTTCCTAATTTAACCCAGATCTTCTCATAGGTGAAGAAATTGAAGTACGTTTACTGTTTTTAAATGTTTGATACACAAGAGATAATTAGTTTTCATAGCAATGTGAATGTGATGAGCCATATTGTCGCTCTCTCACGCAACTTGGCGGTTCCCTCGAACACCAACAAAAGATTGATAACGGCGCCACCAATCCAATTCCACCGAATAAATGTAGTAATCGGAGCTACGAGCCATTCGCTGGGTTTCAGAATTTGTCGTCGACGTAGTTATGGTGGTAGCAAATACACCTAAATACGAGTCACCCACAAAGTTTTAGCTGCTGATGCGATAAGATTTTTTCCGTGCGTGCTTCACAAATTAGACGTGTTTTTCTAATTGTAAAAGCTGCTGTGTTTGTAAATTAAAACTAAATGTGCCGACCGAAGAGAAAATGTTTTATCGAAGTCCTCGAGAGTGTTTGCTTCACAGAGAGCATTCTGACTTATTTATGCGTATATGTGACGATATAGCATGGGTTTGGGATTACACTTCGGACAAAACCCAAGCGATAGATATGGTCTGTAATAAGCACCATCAGTTTTAAGCCCTTTTGAAGCGTATTTTCAACACGTCGTAGCTAATCTTGCTGACTTGAGTTGTGGAGTGTATATGGTGACCACATATGGTTGACTATTTTAAGAGACAGATCCTTTAAAAAACCGGACTTCTTTTAACTTTGAAATTAAGACAAAAAATATTCTTTGAAAGTAGATAAGAAAAAATTATTTTTTACAAACAAACCTACACAATATAAACACCTAGAAAATAAAAATAAATAAACAATTATTCTTGAATAATAAAACTAAATTGCACACAATACTAAGAACATATTCACATTTTTGCCACAGTAAGAAATAAACAATATTTCTCGCAAGATATTTTGCGCTTCAGAAGATCTTCATTAGTAAGAACATAATTATAAAAGTCTTTACAAGAAAGATATATAGTTGCTTATCACCTTAACAGTCCTTAAAGTGTTACAGGCTTGATACAGGACTTAGGATGGGAATCACTAACTGAGCGCCGATCACGCTCTAGGTTAAAACTTCTTGAAAGATTTAGACGTATATATTCTCCAGCGATGTCGAAGAAATAATAAGAGCGCCAACTTATATTGGTAGAATGGACCATCCTCGTAAAATAAGAGAGATAGCCTGTAGGATTGAGAGGTATAAAGGCTCGTTTTTCCCTAGAACGATAGATGAGCAGAACAGAAGTTACGAAAAGAAATCAGCCGACGTAGAGTGATACTATACATTATTATGCGCTTTACCTTGGTGCTATTGCACCCCCTGCCACATACCATTGCGGTGGCTTGCAGGGTGAACTGTAGATATAGGTATAGATATAACATAAGCATCGAAATTAATGAAGCATAGCAACGTAAACATTTACGGATAATTATTTTGTTGACTGCATATGGGAAGCGTTTCTAGCTGTGTCAGTTACATATGTATAACAAACACGCTCCCAGCGTATTGAGTTTTATTTTAAATTGTGCAATTAATTTGTTTTTTGTTTTGTTTCATAGTTTGAATGCTGGAATCTTACCTTTTTGTAAGTAGAACCATCATATTACACATCTTATTAACGCAAATAGGCTCACGCATCAATTAAAAATTAGATAAGAATAGGGACGCACGTTACTTTGTA
The DNA here is from genome assembly GCA_036926305.1 of Uropetala carovei. Lineage (NCBI taxonomy): Eukaryota > Metazoa > Arthropoda > Insecta > Odonata > Petaluridae > Uropetala > Uropetala carovei. The sequence continues at coordinate 184,906 of JAXCHB010000185.1, read as the reverse complement.
AACACATTACAGTATGTCCCCGACTTACACGGATCCGCAGATACACGGATGAGGGTAGTTGAACTGCCGCGCGTATAGAGTTAGTTGGACAGCTGCTCGATAGATGGCGTTACTTGTACACTGCAGGAAACGTAGCAGACAGAAGTGCTTTTATTAGATTTGTTTTATATTGTGAAAGAGCTTTTAAGTGCATGAAAGTTATCTCGTTATTGCATTAAAACAAATTTGATAAACGAACTAGGTGTAAGCCCTCGTTATGGCTGTGAAACGTAAGAGTGGTGACGTGACGGTTCACGAAGGTATCTAGAGCAGTTAATGATGCAGTTGCATGCCATAAAATTATTTATGATGAGAAGAAAGAAGATACTATACAAATATCACTGGAGAAGTACATACGTAAAACAGAGACAAATGATGTAATGCCATAGTCACCTGCAGAATCTGTTTAAATACGTATATACTATGTACTAATACTCTTCTTGCAATTGCTGTCATTTTTACTTAAGTATGATGTATTGTAATGATTAAATTTTCATTTTCTTAACATTTTGTTATTATAAGCTCTAATTTTTTCGGCTTTAATTATCCAATGAAGTGAATGTCAAATTTGTGTAACTGCCGTGCGTATTAGATTACTTGACCAGCTACTCAAAAGATGGCGTTTGCCGTACATTTCCACTGAAGTTCTCTTTACACAGCCGGTAGTACTGCACAGCCGACTGCATTGCTTCAAAAAAGGTATTGGTTTAAACATTGTTCGACTTACACGGTTTTCGACTTACACGAAAATTGTTGGAACGAATTAACCGTGTAAGTCGGGGACTTACTGTATGTGGTTATCTTCTCTTCATTGATAATAATCTAAATAAACGGTTGCATTGACGTCGCCTTTATAGTAGGTCCTGTAAGAAGTTAAAAGCAGTCGTTGATAGACACTTGAAGTAAAGCAATTGTTTGTGAGTTCGTCTATAAGGGTGCAACGATAATCATTGGAACTAAGGTAAGGTAGAGCTATTAGCCCAGCTACAGCTGCCAGAGAAAAAAAGAGGAGCCAGAGATGAAAGGAAGAGTATTGTAGGAAAGAGAGAGAAAGAGATGCGGAAGCTCATAGGATTGCCCGTGTAGATGAGGAGCGGAGAGTACTAGAAAGACAAAGAAATGGGGAAACACGTCAAATGAATAGGAAACAAAGAACATCTAACCTAGGACCGAACTATTTAGATTAGTTGCATTTCATTTATTTCATTAATTATTCAATCAAAATTATTTCACTAAACTTTCAATTTATTTAAATCGCGTTGAGGATCGGAGATCCGGGGCTGCCCTACTAGTATGAAATAAAACCATTTGAAAAGACACCTTTATTACTCATAATAACGCGAGATACGTCATTTTTAGAGTCAAATACGATTTTTTGCATACCACAATACGTTATGGAACATTGTCAGACGGAGAACAATGTTCAAGCGTCCAAATTCCTCCATAAAAAGGCAAAAAGGGTAGAAAAATAGCCTACCCGTCAATTGACGGGTCGTGGTACTAGTAGGTAAAAGATCCTATTATGAAGAATCTAAAGCGGAGAAAAAAATTACAGCACAGCGCAAAAAGAACATTAGCCTAAAATATTAACAGTCAGAAAATTTAAGAAATCTACGATCAATCGTACACGAGTTGCAGCGCTGCGAAAACCGAAAACCGTCAATTGACGGCGCCCGGTACTCCTAATGTTAAATATAACATCCGTTTATCTAGGAGAGATGAAATCTCCTTTGTAACTTTTCGTAAAAGTGGGTTCATTTCTGTAAACTCTTCATACATTACATTACATCACATTAATTAAGTACCTACATGAAATGGAATATATTACGAAACGGGACGCTCGGGAGGAAAATATTACAATTCGGAAGTAATCGCCGATATTTTCGATACATATGCGGTCTGGGTTCGTTCCGGCTCATTCCGAGCATTGCATTACAGTGAAATCTCGTTACAACGTACTTCATAATTACGTATGTTTCAAATTAACGTACTTTTTTAAAATCTCCGACAATTTTCCCGTATAAATACTGTATAAATATTTCAAAATAACGTAGGTACTTCTACTTAACTTACTTTTCAATACTACGTATTAAATTCCGAGGTTCTGGAAAAAGATTTTTGTGGTTTTAACGTATGCTTTCATCCGTAAATGACTCAACTATAACCAATTCTTGCACTTTCAAGTCGCTCACACCAACTTTGAAGGTGTCTTTATTCTTTAGCACGAAAAGATCTACGGAACTCCGCCAAAATCCCAAAAGGAGAGATTTTCCAAACTGAAAAAATTTAGAACGGATCATCAGTCATGGGCTCAGGGTCTGATAAACGTTTCTGTTGCACTTTTCTAAGAAGATAAAGTACAGCTTCAGGAGATGCGAAATGAAAAAAGTCTCATATGCGCAAATATGAGAGTTTTGCACCAGACATAATTCCATTGTTTCTGTAAAGGTACAGATATACGCTGAAAATATTAATGCAGTTTTCTTTGGATCACCATATCGCTTTGAAATGAGAAAATTTGAGTGCTTTTATAAGTTCTAGTTTTTACAACATTCAGTAAAACTTGGTCCCAGCTTTTTTGGTTTTTACTCAAAAAGAAATGAAAAATTAATAATTTCAGACTTAGAAAAGCGCAACAAAAACATTAGCAGACCCTGTTCCTATTTATTGAGCAATCTCTTTTTCACGAGAAATACATTCGAGACGTTCACTTCGGAAGGTTCCACCCTGATAGAAGAATGAATCGTATCGTTGTACCCCTCCATTAATTTTGGTAACACGTCCACGTATTTATATGTGTTATTTTTCGTAAAATATTTGTAGATTTTAGTCTTTAACGTCCTGTTGAATCTTTCTATCACGGCAGCTTTAACGTCTGGGTTATGAGTATAATGAAACTTTACATTTTTACCATCAAGGAAATTTCGAAACTTTTATTCCTAAATTCGCAACCTTTATCGCTTTGCAGTTTTAGAGGTTTTCTATCCTTGAAAATGTAATCAAACGCCCTCACAATTTCTTCCCCCGTCTTACTCTTCAAAGGAACTGCTCAAGCGTACTATGAGAATAAATCGATAACGGTAAGAATATATGCGAATTCCCTGTTGTGTCTTTTTAAATTTCTCATATCGTTTAGGTCGCATTGCCAAGTTTAATCTACATAATCCACATCGTAAAAATTTCTTTGGAAACGTTTTTTCAAAGGGCTGTGTGAAGTATATGCATCCTGCGTATCTAACCAATCCTGAACGTATCTCTTTGCTAACTTATTTTTTTTACCCAACGCTTTACGCAATTTATCAGCCGTGGAAAAAGTTGCTGGATAGGAAGGGTCATAATAAATGGATTTTAAAATTTCATTGGGCTCCAAATAATTTTTGGTTTTCGAACTCGTGACCCTCTTCTTCTTGATAAATTTCTTCCCTGATTTGAAACCGTTTTCTCCTCCTCCTCCTCCTCCCCCCTTCTCATTCTGGTAACGGCTTTTCCTTCATTTCCTCTCCTCCTAACAATTCTTCCGTGCTTCCTATTCTTCTCATTACGCGACGCCGTTTTTTACCCATGTGTTTACTATCAACTACGAGACCTTTCACTAATCCCTTCAAACTAGGAGCCCTTTTTAACGAGGGTCTTTCTCTTTTCTCACCACTCACTATCGGAATGGAAATAGGTTTTCTATTTTCAGCCGTAATGTTTAAGTACGCATCCAAAGCGCGTTTGTAATGGTGCCATTTGTCCACGTCATTCAAATCCTTTCTATTCAAAATATTTAACATTTCATCGTCTAATCTCGACAATCGATCGGCGGACTTTTTTTCCCCATCGAAAACGTCAGGACTAATTAAAAACATTTTTTTCAAACTCATCCTACCAAGCTTCCGACTAATCCGCTAAGAAGCGACCCCAATAACATGGGAATAAAACCCCCCGTTTGAATTAATAGGTTCCGCTTATGTTTTAAGGACCCTTTCTTAATACCGAGTGCTCTCAACGTCTTACAATGCTTACCGAGTTGCTTCTTCAATTTAGGACTTATTTTATGATTTCCATTTAGTGTATTCAGAAAGCACTCGCATAAAGTCTTGATTAAATCGTCGTCACTAGCTTTTATAATCACGTTACGCAGTTTTGATTTGGCTGCGGCCAATACATGCAGCAAATGCTTATTAGATTTCAACCTTTTCATCTTCACACATTTGCGCAGGTGAATAAACAATCGTAGTTCCTTCATGGAAAATACGAGTTCTAAATCTTAGCCGGTCTCTCTCCTGCGAGAGGTCTAATACTAAATAGCTATAAGGCTCCGATGTCGCCGCCTTATATACTCTCACCAACTCGGACGATTTATCCGGATACACCTATCTCGCCAAATTACTGAATTGAAGTTTATCGCGAGGATTTCTGAACACTACGATATATTTCGCATTGGGAGAAATGTTTCTCGACTGCCGATTCTGATAAAAAACATTCTGAGTTATGAGAATCACCGAGATATTAAAATGATGAGATCCTCTCGTAAATAATTCACTAACTTGCTTGTTATATGCTTCATGCCTCAAATCATCTAGGACGTATAATGTGGGTATTTCTTTAGCGTTCTCGAAGGATGGGACCTGATTTTCGATTGTAATCCCTCTCAAAGAAGGTTCGCTGCCTGGACTGCAACACTATACTATACATCTTATCTCTCCCTCAACCAAACGTGTTAAAATTTTCAAAAACTTTTCAACAAAGGTCGTTTTGCCGGAGCACGTTGGCCCGGCACATATACAGGTAAAAGGGTGTGTCCACTTGAGATACATATAAACGCGAATGTTTTCATAAATCAAATTACAATATTATATATATCTCTCTCAATATATTCTACTTCGAAAAGAATCAAATCTCCGTCTGCTTTTCTCTCGAAAGAAACCGCTCGAAATTTAATCTCACATGCCAGAAGGCCCCTCCCCCATCCCGTCGGACTTGTTACGCGCCTACGTGCTCGGAGTAGAAGGGTAGGGGAAGCTGGGAAAGAAAGCGACAGAGGCGGATGGAGTGAGGCGTGTTTACTCAATTTCACCCCACTCCAAAAGCGAAATGCGGTGAGGGCTACGTGCTTGGAGGAGGGGAAGGGGAGGCTCCGAAGCAGATTCATTTTTTTCGGAAGACAATGGGCCCTTTATTACTAAGAAGGCGCTGCTTAGCAAGAGATACGGAGGCCACCTTCCCTCCCTCCCTCCCAACAGAATGGAATATTCATCAACTTTTAAAGGCTATATTCCAAGTGCGTTTTAAATTTCGAATTTTTCGTGTCCCCAGGCCAGGGTGTTTATTCCGTCTTCAGAAATATGTCTTTTGTCGTCGGAGGGGCTGAGAACAATTTTATATATTTCTACCGTATCAATTTCGTGATTTTGGGATCTTATTAGGCACATCTTCTATACGCGATGGAATTATCGCGAAGGCGTCTCATAATCCTCAAACGATAAAGACATTAAATAAAATTTTGGCAAGATCTCGGTGGTCAGGAAGCTCTTCATTCACCACTTTGATAGGGTACACTTTATTCTTCTCGTCTATACCCAAAACATTTATGGAAATTTTATTCACTTTTTCAAATTTTGGCATTGCATTTAGTTCCACAGGCTACTCGACACAATCCCAAACATATCCTTTTCGAAATTCCTCCGTATTGTACAAGGATACACGCTGAGGGCAGGGGCGGATCCACGGGGGGGGGGGGGATCGCCCCCTCCTTAGATAACCCCATTGCACTCCACTGGGTGCTTTCTTTGATTCATTCCGCGCAAAAATCCTCAATTATACGCCGCAGATTAGGTCTGTATAGCGAGGGAAAGAAGGATTCTGATAGGTGTGGGATTTTCAAAATATAGGGCAGTTTGCAGGGGCGGATTCGCAAGGTGGAGGGACGATCGCCTCCCCTTGAGAAGTTTCTGGATCCGCCCCTGACTGAGGGTCTTTAACTATATTTTTCGCCCAAATTGCATATTTAAAACAATACGAATCAAAATTTTTCACGTTAATCACCGAATGCGTACTTTTAATTTTAGATGGTAAATCAATAAGCGATGACCCTCTCAAAGGTGTGTATTTATTTATTCTCAACTCCAACCCGAGAATTTTGCTTAGAGACCACCCCGATCCTTTCGCTTGATGTTCTCATTTTTCCTTCAGGATTTTTCCATAAAGTTAGTTTAAAATTTCTACAATATCGTAAGTTTGAAGGACTCGCACGTTTTTGGTATTAAACGCTCTCTCATCCGATTCCTCATCCTTTCTAAACTGTGCTTTAAGAATTATGTTGATTTTTGAAGCAGTATTTTGAAGTTGGTCCCGGACTTTAGAAATTAAGGTTTCCCTAATATTTTCCAAAAAAGATACAACATCCATTAATGATCCACCCCCATTCACACAAAAGGTTTTAAGGCTCTTTCTCACTGCAGATTCAATTTCTATTACTCTGTATAATATGACGCAAATGTACCTCACTACTTTCGTGAGAAACGCGATATCGCGAGTTATAGTACACAAAACATGTCACAAAGTGTTTCCATCCTCACCGTGTTAGAAGGAATGAAATAGTAAAGAAAAAGGGATATTGTGTGTGTATATATATCTGTGTGTGTGTGCGTGCGCGTGCGTGCCTGCGCGCGTGCCTGCGCGTGTGCGTGTGCTTGTGTGTGTGTATGTATGGAATTTTGATTCACGTAGTAGACCTGAAAGTAATAAACAAAAAAAAAGATCTATATACAATCACATCCCCCATTCCTATAACAATCACACGAATCAACATCTCTTATATTAAATAATTCAGTATGACAATGAAAGCAATAATTTCACCACTGAATTGATCATCACCATGACTACATTTCACTATTATATTAGAATAGAATTCTGAAATTCCATACCATTCAAATGCATTAAAAGAAGTGAAATGAGAATTCACTTCGATAAATGGAACGTTTCTTTCGGAACTGCATTCATGACAACAGTACTTTAATCTAAATGTATTATCTTCGACTTTGTCATATAAAACGACGAAATCCAGTAATGCGCAAATATGCCGGAAAATATCCCCGCGAAATAAGATCGCGTAGGGAGATGCTGCTAGTTCCCCCATCTCCTCGTGTCCGCCGCAAGGGAGAGGATGCGTGGCCGGCGGTGTAGACACGTAATGCCTCCCACTCCTTTCTCTTCGCATCAACTTATTTATCTCTCCCCCCCAAGTGACTTCTACTGAGCGTAAACAAAACGAGCCGAAAGCGTCTCCGCCTTCCTCCTCTCACATCTCCCTCTCCACTTGGACCATCTCTTTTCCGTTACGTTTTTTGAGACTCGTATTGAAATCTAACCAAAAATTGAGGAATTTATTACTTAACCCAACATTAAAAAATTTGATGTGGCAACACATGACTTTCTCCATACTTGGGGTATAGATATTTAAATTATTATGAATAGCATTATAAGTCAAAATTATTATTTCGTATCGTAAAAGTTTAAGGTCGTCCTTATTGCCGTAAGTAATATTTTGAATATGTTTACAGAATTCACCGCTACATGGTGGTGGCGCTGTATACTGGAAATTACGTAAAACCTAAATATCTCCGAAATGGATGGTTCTACGAAAATTTGTTTCAAACAAAACTTTGAAGAAACATTATTCTCTTCAACTTTGATACTTACGAATATTAACATTAACAACGTTTTTAAGGAGATATTTGACGGAAACCGAAAAAACCGATTATTTATAAATAATTCCTAAACAATAACTGCTACGGAAAATACTTTCAAATGAAAGTTGTAGGAAATTACATTCTATATAACCATTATATAGAATTCTACATACAATGATAATATTTTAACGGAGATATTTCGTCAAAACCGAATCGAGTTTCGAATAAAGCTCGACTTCCGGTTAACCGTTATTGTCCAAAAACTAATCAGCACTTCGGACTCATACCAAAGTGTTATATATGTAATTTGGTGATAATATGAGTACGTTTTGAGTTAGAGCGCCCACAATCACATACATCCACTCATACACAGAGACACACACACACACATACATCATTCCGAAAATAGTCTAATCGTGTTCTAGGGACCTCAAAACGTGTATTTCCGTTGAAATCTCGATGTCGGTTTTTTTCGTGATGACAACAGTAAATAAACCTCGACTTCCGGTTACCCGTTATTGTCCAAAAACTAATCAGTTCTTTGTGCTCATGCTAAAGTGTTATATATGAAGTTTGGTAACGATATGGCAAGTACTTTTTGAGTTAGAGCGCCCACAATCACATACACATACGCACACACACACAAACATACATCATTCCGAAAATAGTCTAAACGTGTTCTACGGAACTCAAAACGTGTATTTCCGTTGAAATCTCGAAGTCGATTTCTTTCGTGATCACAATACTTTCCCATTACTACGTATGGGCAAAGTAACAAGAAATTTTGCCTTTGCTTCTCCCCCTCTTTTTTCCCCGTTATGATTTTGAGACATCCCTCGTCAAACACATCGTATTAAAATCTAATCAAAAAATTGAGGAATTTATTACTAAACCTAACATTTAAAAAAAAAGGAATGAAACTTAATTTTTAACTGCCTTTCAGTGCGAAGAGGGCTTCTTCTCGTTGTACCGATTTTTTAAAATTTACTATTGTTTTGTGTAAAAATGGTGACATTTGAACCTCTAAACGCCATATTTTCCAACATCTGCGCTTTATACTGTTATTGTTTTTATGGTTATTTTTCATCGTTGTTTTGAATATTTTGATTTTGAGTTTCTATTATATCGTTTTTCTTACTCCGTTTTCGTTAATTCGTTTTCGTTTTGTTTAACTCGTTTATGGCCAACATGGATACCCTTCCATCATCCTCCAAGCTGGGGAATGAGGAGGTCATTTACAGCCAGGTACAGGAGATAATTATTCATAATGTGATAAAGTTCATGATGAAGGAAGATGAATCTGAATAAAAAAAATATTCATGAAAATGTATCTCAATGTGAATGTAATAAAAATTTTCTGTAAAATATTCACTTTCCTCTGTCGTATTTGACATAATACCATGAAATTGCGGGTATCATGTGAATTCCGTTTCAAAATGGTGTTACCACGACCTGTTGTAGATAAACGACCGAGTATTACTTCCTTAGGTTGGCGACACTGGCAAGCGGGAAATCATGTAGCTCACTTTCCCCTTAAGCTTCTCCCTCCCTGACCATTCCCCTCGATGTCGCGTAAGCTTTTAAAAGTACTGTTTCTAAAATGTCCTATAGGAGGAGTGAGAGTGAGGAGAAACTTTCCATTATTTTAGGGAAAACCCTTTCCGAAATCGCGAAGATGGTGGACTTTATCTTTCAAAGAATCTGCAGCTCCACGAGGCACTTGCATTAGAACCGAGATGAAGGAGAAATACCTCCTCCAAAAAAGAGACCGAGCCTCTTCCGCTAATCACTGCAGAAATCTGCAACCCGGGTTTTAAAGGGTAGCGATGCGCGTTCGCCATTGTCCTACTGTTAGTAAGGCCGAAAATGGGAGCAGGAGAGGAGTCGATATGGGGTAGGTGTAATCTCAACCGGGGGGCGGTACTTCTTCCTTTTGTTGTCATTTACCTTTATGAGGGAACCGAAAGATGTCTTTCGTTTACAGGAGCCATTACGTCCAACCCCCGAGAAGGATAGAACAATTCGGGAAAACCCACCTGAGCGGGAGAGAAGCACCATAGGATATCAGTTCTCGCGGAAAGGGCTCAACGGGTCAGAACTCAGCGGACGGCACGCGGCACAGACGCCAAAGAACAATGCCACTTTCTTGCTCTCGCACTTAATTGCACCCTCAACTTTTCTTCGGCGCCCTTTCCAAAACAAGAGTCAAACGACATGGGAAAAATCATATCGGTAGTTGGACAGATGGAAAATTTTCGGGCAACGGAATTTCCGCGCCGTCCCATTTCCATATTCGCAAATAAGTCGCCGGATGGCCGCCCTTCCGACCGGCCGCCTGTGGCTTTTGCCCACGCCTTGGTCCGGCACTGTATATAGATTTACGATTTCGTGTGATATCTATTCCTTTACTACTTAAAATACGCCCTCATCCGAAAATTCTCATATTTATTTTAGTATAATAATATAATAATAATATCACAGATGCTTCGACTTTCCGTATGCACACCCATACGCGTATTAAATCTATAAATCAATTATTTATCACAATGAAAATGTCTTTTTATATAGAGATGTGCAATGAGAATACTTTCATATTATCCAATATCTTAGAATTTAATTTCATTAATTCCACTTATTCCCCTTTCGCTGATAAATAAATATTTTTTTATTATAAAAGAATAATTGTAATTTCAATTTTCATTTTTTTCATGAGGCCATCTTAGTTACGAACAACAATGCTAAGTTTCGTATCGTTTGTTATCGGCAATTTTATAATGGTCTAAAATAAAATAAATACCATGATAATAATTCTAATCACAATCAGTCATATATATCTATATAGTTAAAAATCTGATGTGGCCAACACATGACTTTCTCCATATTTGGGGTATAGATATTTAAATTATTATGAGTAGCATTATAAGGCAAAATTATTATTTCGTATCGTAAAAGAAGACACGTCGTTGCCGTAAATTACGTATATTTTGAATGTTTACAGAATTCACGGCTACATGGTGTTGGCGCTGTAGGCTGGTATTAAGAAAAAGCGAAATATATCCTAAATGGATGGTTCTACGAAAATTAGTTTCAAACAAACTTGGAAGAAATATTATTCTCTACAACTTTGGTCCTTACGAAGATTACCAATAACGATGTTGTTAAGGAGATATTTAACGGAAACCGAAAAACCGGTTATTTATAAATAACTCCTAAACAATAACTTTATAGAAAATTGTTTCAAATAAAAACTGTAGGAAATTACATTCTCTATAACTTTTGTATAGAATTGTATATACAACAATGATGTTTTAATAAAGAAATATCGCAAAAACCGAATCGGTTTTCGAATAAACCGGGACTTCCGGTTATCCGTTATTGTCCAAAAACTAATCAGCGATACGGATATTTAAAAATAAAGAAGATCTACTCAACCGTACAAAGTAGAATATTTAGAGACAATACAATCGGTAATGGTTCAGATACATTGATGACATTTTTACCATCATCGACACGTCAAAGAACAACACCACCGATTTCTTGGAAAATCTAAACAAACAAAACGAAACCATAAAATTTACACATGAGGAAGAAAAAGGCAACAGCCATCCCTTTCTTGATCTACTAGTAAAAAGACAAGACATCAAACTAAAATTTAACATATACCGAAAACCTACACATACAGACAAATACATACCTAATGATTCATACCAACACATTTCACATAAGTTATCAGCGTTCCATTCCATGATACACAGACTCCTACATATACCACTTTCCAAAACAGATTTTCGAAAAGAACATACACAAAAAACGTTGACACACTGAATGGCTACGACACAAACATAATTCAAAACGTACTACGAAAACATAAGCACAAACTTCATTTCAAAACACACACGACCCTCACAAACAGATCATCCAATATATCAAAATAAATTAAAATTCCTTTCACTCCAAGAACCACAAACAAACTTCGCAACATTTTCTCCAAACATGATTTTAAAACTGTACAAGTCAGCCATAATAAACTCGCCAACCTCCCCCACAATCCAAAAGACAGCATGCCACTTTTACAGAAATCAGGTATATATAAAATATCTTGCGGAAAATGTGACTAAGTTTACATAGGACAGACAACACGTAAATTGGAAACTCGATTTAAAGACCACATTGCAGATTTTAAACACAATAGGTGTAATAATTCAAGTGTAGCAACACACACGCAAGACTATAATCATCCCATCACCATAGAAAATTTATCACTTTTAAAATCGCTGCATAACGATTACAAACTAGACACCTACGAAAGCATGCTTATTGAAAAACAAACATACCGTTAGAATAACGACCGCGTCCCTCTCCCCCATTCCCCCCTCTACAGTTTAGCGGTCAACCCTCCCCCTCTTTTCACTTTCACACAAACACTCCACCATTTAAATACCCCAAACCACACGCCACACCTTCATTCCACATCAGCTGCTCGAAATACGTATCTAGTGTTCCACTGAATATTTAGAGATTCCCGTTTGTTGCTTGAGTGCGTGTGTGTGTATGTTCTTCTGACAGGATTAGTTCTTGTGGGAGTGAATTAGTGCGTTTGTCACCATGTCACCAGCGAGGAGTTATCCCCGTAAACCTGTAAGTGTAACAACTTTTATTTGTTTCTTATTTTTCTTTCATTGCCGGTTGCATTGTCTCTTAAATATTCTACTATGTACGGTTAAGGAGCTCTTCTTTATTTTGAAATGTTTCATTTTATCTGTCGCCGTGATGAATGTTATACGAATAAATTAGTCTTATTTTCGAACGCTTCCAATAAATAGTCGCAAACATCATCGCTTTTTATCGATAAAAAACCCGTATTTATCGTTAATCTTTATATACTCGTAACCTTAATTCCAAGAATATTCACTTGTTCGGGGTTAAAAAAGAAATAAATATCTAATTTTTATATTATCCATTCCTGGAATCACTACTGTTTGGGGGAGACAATAGCTAAGAACCATATTTAAGGAGGCAACGAGACGATAGAGAGTCGGCTTATCGAGAGTCCCCGAAAAAGCAATTTCTCTCCTGCTCTATCAGGATGTGTGCCAACTGTGTGAGACGGAAAAGGACAGGAAAACCAAAACAATTTGTCAAAACTGTAATAAATATATTTGTCAAGAGCATTGTTCTACCATTTGTTTAAATTGTTTTCGAATGACAAGATTTCAGGAGGTTGAAAGTTCGGATGAAGATGTGAATTAAAATGTTTGGTTAAGAATAAATATTTGCATAAACATTCTTGAATAAGTAATTTAAAATAAATAAATTTTTTAATTGTCTTTTTCAATTGAAATGGTTTTAGCATTTCTAATAATTTTTTAAAATGTTCTGCAAATCTAGTTATTCTTTTTAGTACAGCACAAGTATCGCGCTGGGGCGGCACACCGCGCCGCGCGACTGAAATATGAACAGGAACTGCAAAATAGCAGATAGTAGCAAGAATATTCCTCTATACATCATTGTATGGACTTCATGCTATATACCCGTGCAAATATCTCCGCGTCGGCAAGCGTCGATAAAAACGATCTGAGCCATTTCATTTCAAAATTCGTGTAAAAAGTAGTACACACTTCAAATTCATATAAGTTGAAAAAAATTGCAACAAATATACGAAAACATCAGGATGTCATTGATATAGATACCTATTAATCAGTAAAGTACTTTTAAATGCCACTTATTGTCCAAGAGCCCCTCCCCATTAATATACATTACGTCATTTTCGACAGGAAAATTACCACAGCCATTCACAACCCGTTTTCCTGAACTTAGACGGGTTCTACAGCTTTAATAGCGGGATATGAAGAGCTAAAGAGTGGTCTATCATATGAAGTACACAAAGGAGAATAATAATGTCCTATTCTCGACTTCTGAATAAAAAGTTGAAATTTTGATTTTTGGCCAGCTTTTTACTTTCTCCATACGTAGTAATGGGAAGTATTGTATTCATGAAAAAAATCGACTTCGAGATTTCAACGGAAATACATGTTTTGAGGTCCCTAGAACACGTTTAGACTATTTTCGGAATGATGTCTGTGTGTGTGCGTGCGTGTGTTATTGTGGGCGCTCTAACTCAAAAAGTACGTGCCTTATCGTTACCAAACTTCATATATAACACTTTAGCATGCGTACAAAGAACTGATTAGTTTCTGGACAATAACGGTTAACCGGAAGTCGAGGTTTATTCGAAACCCGATTCGGTTTTTGCTATATTTCTTCGTTAGAACATCATTATAGTATATACAATTCTATACAAAAGTTATAGAGAATGTAATTTCCTACAGTTTTTATTTGAAACAATTTTCTATAGAAGTTATTGTTTAGGAGTTATTTATAAATGACCGGTTTTTCGGTTTCCGTTAAATATCTCCTTAAAAACATCGTTATTGGTAATCTTCGTAAGGACCAAAGTTGTAGAGAATAATATTTCTTCCAAGTTTTGTTTGAAACTAATTTTCGTAGAACCATCCATTTCGGATATATTTCGCTTTATCTTAATACCAGTAAACAGCACCAACACCATGTAGCGGAGAATTCTGTAAACATTCAAAATATACGTAATTTACGGCAACAAGGACGATGGTATTCTTTTACGATACGAAATAATAATTTTGCCTTATAATGCTATTCATAATGATTTAAATATATGGAGAATATGGAGAAAGTCATGTGTTGGCCACATCATTTACACCTGCCGTATTTTGCTTGCCGGAGGAGGGGGTATTTGCGGTAACGCGGGATTTTTGACGAACGTAAAAAGCGTAACATTCCAGTCCCTGCCGTATATCAATGTATCGGAGGCCGGACAGTTTTCTACATATATAACGAATGCATTAAATGGAACATATCCTACAGTCCCGGTTTGCAAGCTAAATAGGCTCCATTTGGGACGAAAGAGTCAGGGGGATATATTCCACGTAAGCCACCAATTTTTCTTTGCATATAACAAAGGAGTAGCGAAAAACCCAGTTTCGCGTGCACTCGGGAAAATCCTATTCCGCCGGGAATGAGACATCGCAGTGTGATTGAGCTTTATGCGCACTGAGTGCCACGCAATCGCCGTAATAGGAAGTTCTTGGGAGACAGAACGGCGCGCAGAAAAGTGTCTTGCGGCTAAACGTTGAGCTAGTTACTGCGAACTACTTAGTACCTAATTACCTAAAATTTTCGTATGAATGTTTTATAACACCAGTAGCAGAAGGGCCCGTTGAATTTCAACGAATTTAGTGAATCTAAAACTTTGACCGTGTGACATATAAACATCGCAAGAATAAGATACCACAGTTTTATCCGTCGAATAAAGGAAATATGAAGGGAATTGCTCCTTATTTACCTATTAAACTGTGAAATATCGAAAATTGCGTGTAAACCTATGGGAAAATAATTATTGAATTAAGCTCTCCCTCCCTCGAAATTACTTATCGCCATATAGCCAATGTTACCGTAAGGTTAAAACAATATACCTATGCGAAGTTTCGTAAAAATATCTTCAAAACGAAAACTGTAAGTAAAACAAGCAAGAGCATAATACTCAACAGAAAATGGATGAACAATGGAACAAACGAAATTAATTAATTTAATGAAAGACAGCAAAATAAATAGGGACCGTTTAAGAATCACAGAGTGAGTATCATCTTCCGACTATTAGCTCCATTCTCTCATCCATAAGTTCTGTTGCGGGAAAATTATTTATACCTATCAACAATACTTTGAAAACAATGAAGAGATTTATCCAATCACAATTTGTGGAAAATCAACTTGTAATTATTATAAAACTCTTTATATGCGTTGGTCTGATATTTGTTTATTAATTATAAAACCTTTTATTTTATTTTTTTGAGAAGAAAGTTATTGAGCCGCAAATGAAAAAATATGTTTCAGAGCCCTTGTCTTTCATTTAATAAATAGTAATGATATATTCAAATACGTATATAATTTAAATCTAATATAAAAGAAAATATTTCTATGGAAAACATCAGCCATTTTGTCTGTCTGCAACCTGAAAAAGGAAAGATTATGTATCAGTGCAAACGTACGGAATATCGCTATGAGAATCCGTATTGATCGATGCGCCTAAAATATAGATTTCAATGTTTGATCGTTTTATAGATCAACGCACAATACAGCTATTAATATCACGAAATCTTAACCCTTAGAAAAATATCCGCGAGATCAAATTTGTGGGGTAACTGGTGTTTTCAAAACATGCCGCTGCTTCTCTTCGTATCCCTAGAACAAACCTCGTCTTTTTGTCGCAAATTCGAAACTTCGTAGCTTTTGAGCTCCATATGCTCCAAGCTACCTGAAGATGAGATGCACACAACGCCTATCCCAACTTCCTAAAGTCTCCCTATCTTTTTGCCCTTGTTCCTCATTCTGTCTTTCCTTTATACCTATTCTAGTATAAGTGCCCATCAAAAATGACGGGGATGATCGATGATTCTGAAATAAAATTGAGGCAGTCTTCTTTGACATGAAATCATACCTCCTGCTGAGAGGGTTGCCTTCGATCCGAGCGAAAGTTCGTAACGCTCGCCGCGAGGGTCTATTGTGCTTCAAAAGCTGGCCTTTTTCCCCTCTTGCAGGTATATTTCGGTTTTTCAGAGCGTGACAGAGCGAATGACAGAGGGAGTGACAAAAGTGCAAAGGGACAGAATAAGGCTTTTATATAATACCGATAAATGAAATCGTTTTGTTAGTATATCATAATGCTATCCTGAAAATTTCATCAAATTCGGTTCAGTCGGTCGCGAGATATTAAGCTTCAAATAGCATTACATGACAAAGGGACATAGCGACAAAGGCAGAAAGTGACACTGTTTTTACTTTCTCCATACGTAGTAATGGGAAAGTATTGTGTTCACGAAAAAAATCGACTTCGAGATTTCAACGGAAATACACGTCTTGAGTTCCCTAGAACACGTTTAGACTATTTTCGGAATGATGTCTATGTGTGTGTGTGTGTATGTGATTGGGGGCGCTCTAACTCAAAAAGTACGTGCCATATCGTCACCAAACTTCGAATATAACATTTTAACATGAGCAGAAAGAACTGATTAGTTTTTGGACAATAACGGTTAACCGGAAGTAGAGGTTTATTCTAAATCCGATTCGGTTCTTGCGATATTTCTTCGTTAAGACATCATTATTATATATACAATTCTATACAAAAGTAATAGAGAATGTAATTTCCTACAACTTTCATTTGAAACAATTTTCTATTGTAGTTTTTGTTTAGGAGTTATTTATAAACTAGCAGAAATTCCCGGCGTTGCCCGGGGAAATTTGTTTCAAATCCAATCGGAATTCTAGATGATACATGGTATTTAAGAATTCACTCGGCCGCCGTGTTGAATACAATGGGCAGAGTGAAACAAAAACCACATATGAATTATTTCTGTGAGCCCACCACAATCGTACCAAATTTGATTCAAATCAATAGTAGAACTTGGGAAAATACGCGAATTTTAATCAGTACATGCCGTCCAATTGTGGATAAGGAAGTAGTCCTTTCCCACCTTTCTCACTGGGTATAAGATGTAGAAAATAAGGAAAATAAGGAAAATAAGGAAAATCAGGAAATTCAGGTAAATAAGGAAAATCGGGAAAATCAGGAAAATCAGAAAAATCAGGAAAATCAGGAAATTCACAGAAAACAGGAAATTTAGGAAAACAGGTAAATCAGGAAAATCAAATCAAGAAATTCAGGAAAATCAGGAAATCAGGTAAACCAGGAAATTCAGGAAAATCAGGAAGCTGAGCAAATTCAGGAAAATCCGGAAATTCAGGAAAATCAGGAAGTTCAGGAAAATCAGGAAATTCAAGAATATCTGGAAATTTAGGAAAATCAGGAAATTCATCAAAATCAGGTAAATCAGGAAATAAGGAAATTCAGGAAAATCAGGAAATTCAGGAGAGTCATGATATTTAAAAAATATGAAAAATCAGGAAAACTACTTTCCTTATTTTCCTTATTATCATTATTTTCCTGATTTCCCTAATTTTGCTGATTTTCCTAAGTCTCCTGATTTTCCTGATTTACCTGTTTTCCTGAATTTACTGAATTTCCTGAGTTTCTTGATCTCCTGAATTTCCCATTTTCCCGAATTTCCTGATTTTCCTTATTTTTCTGAATTTCCTTAATTTCCTGATTTTCCTGAATTTCATCATTTTCAGTATTTTCCTCAATTTCCTGAATTTCCTGATTTTCTTGAATTTCCTGATTTTCCTGAATTACCAGATTTTCCGGATTTTGTTGAATTTCCAGATTTTCCCGATTTTCCTGATTTTCCTGATTTTCCAGAATTTCCTAATTTTCCTGATTTTGCTGAATTTGCTGATTTTCCTGAATTACCTGATTTTCCTGAATATCCTGATTTTCCTGAATTTCCAGATTTTCCTGAATTTCCCGAATTTCCTCATTTTACTGATAATTTCCTACATCTTTTATTTCAAAAACCTCAATTAGGAAAATCAGGAAAATCGAAAAATTCAGGAAAATAAATAAAATCAGGAAAATTACTTTCCTTATTTTCCTGATTTTCCTAATTTTCTTGATTTTCCTGTTTATCCGGATTTTTCTGATTTTCCTGAATTTCCTGATTTATCTGATTTTTCGGAATTTCCTGATTTTTCCGATTTTCCTTATTAAATTGTTTGAAATGAAAGATGGAGGAAAATCAGGAAATTCAGGAAAATCTGGAAAATCAGGAAATTCAGGAAAATCAGGGTATTAAGGAAAGTCAGGAAAATCAACAAAATCAGGATAATCAAGAAATTCAGGAAATTCAGGTGAATCAGGAAAATCAGGAAATTTTGGACAATCAGGAAATCCAGGAAAATTAGGAAATTCAGGAAAATCAGGAAATTAAGGAAAATCAGGAAATTAAGGAAAATCAGGAAATTCAGGAAAATCAGAAAATTCAGGAAAATTAGGGAAATCAGGAAAATAAGGATTATAAGGAAAATAAGGAAAATCTGGTTAATCAGGTAAATCAGGAAGTTAATCAACCGTTAACTTGAAATCAGCGATTTCTCTTACGGGTGCCCCCCCCCCCCCTCCCCACAACCCCCCTCCCTTTGGTCAGATTTTGATCATCTACAAACTCGACCTTATACTTGTATTGAAAGTGACAAATATCAAATTTGACTTCCAACCCCTAAACCCCAAACCCCCACTGAAAATGTTTTTTGAGATACACCACATAGCCTATATTTTAAACTGGACCAGTCTAAAGATACTCTGCAACTTTCATAAAAAATCGACCAACCGTTTTTGAGTGATGCGGTAACAAACAAACAGACAGACAGACAGACAACACTTGTGCAAACCGGTTCAAACGTCTTCTTGTGATGAAAAACGCACTAAAAAAGTAAAACCCCGACAAAAAAACAAATGTACAGACAGAAGTTGCAATTTTATTTATATAGATATTTAGTCAAAACACGAAAAAGTTGACCTGCGTGAAACTATTTTTTCTTTGGTTTAGGTAGGTACATCTAGCGAATGAAGTGTTAATAAAAGCTGAAATATTATTTTGAGAAAGACTGCGTATCAATGCTATTTATAGTTTTCTTAATACTGAATGATATATGAAAGCACGGGTGCGCGCTAACTGGTCGACAATTTACGTATTTCGTATTTCTCTTCTCTCCTGTAAAGATTGTGCTTAACGTAAGATAATGTAAAAGAAGTTGTTTATAAATGTTATGTTTTACTAAAATATTCAAAAAATGTATACAAATCCAATAAAAATGAAAAAAATTACGAATTTTTCAATTTTCAGGAATCGAAATTTTTAAAAACCTCTTATGACCTCAAACACGGGATTTAAGTAAACGACCTGCGCGCTTGAAGGGTTAAAGTGAGTCAAATGATTTTTAAGGAATATAAGGACATTGTTATCTTTTACCATTAACATTGAAAGATTTATCGCAACATAAATCCATACATCTACTTACATATGTTCGGTAATTATATTGATGGTAAAACTTGACAGTATACAATACATACAATAGTAAATGTTAATGTAAGCATCGCTTGCGTAATTAAGTAATGGGGAACGTTTGTCCCGAGCAATAAAAAGCGTTTGCTACTTAAAAGAAAACTTTCCCGAGCGACCAGCCGTTTTTGCATGATGCGGTAACAAATAAACAGACAGACAGACATTTTCCTAAAATATTTACCGAAATTGTTTTCCTAAAACATTTCTTATTAGACTTCTTCGATGTAATCAACCGTTAGCTTGAAATCAGCCATCCCCCCCCCCCCCCCCCCCACAACCCCCCTTCCCCTTGGCCTGATTTTGGTCATCTACAAACTTGATCTTATACTTGTATTGAAGGTGACAAATATCAAATTTGAACTTCCTAAGTTAATTTACTGGAGAGTTATCGTCGAAAAACCAAAACGATCCCCCCCCCCCAAAAAAAACCCCACTTAAAATCTTTTTTGAGATACACCACATAGCCTATATTTTAAGTTGGACCAGTCTAAAGATACGCTGCATGTTTCATAAAAAATCGACCAGCCGTTTCTGCGTGATGCGGTAACAAACAAACAGACAGACAACAATTCTGCAAACCGGTTCAAACGTCTTCTTGTGATGCAAAACACACAAAAAAAGTAAAACCCCGACGAAAAATCAAATGTACAGACAGAGGTTACAATTTTATTTATATAGATAACCGGTTTTTCGGTTTTCTCCTTAAAAACATCGTTATAAGTTTATTCGAAACCCGACTCGGTTCCGGCGAAATATCTCCGTAAAAACATCATTATTATATATATATATATATATATATATAGTATATATACAAAGGTTATCGAGAATATAATTTTCTACAACTTTCATTTGAAACAATTTTCCATAGCAGTTATTGTTTAGGAATTATTTATAAATAATCGGTTTTTTCGGTTTCCGTCAAATATCTCCTTAAAAACGTCCTTATTGGTTATCTTCGTGAGGACCAAAGTTGTAGAGAATAATATTTCTTCCATGTTTTGTTTGAAACTAATTTTCGTAGAACCATCCATTTCGGAGATATTTTGCTTTTTCTTAATTTGCAGTATACAGCGGCACCACCATGTAGCGGTGAATTATGTAAACATATTCAAAATTTACCTCATTTACGGCAATAAGGACGACTGTATTCCTTTACGATACGGAATAATAATTTTGCCTTATAATGCTATTCATAATAATTTAAATAACTATACCCCAAATATGGAGAAAGTCATATGTTGGCCTCATCAGATTTTTTATGCTTGCGAGCACAAACTTGGGTAGCATTAAAACAAAAAAAAACATTAAATACCTTTCTATATGAAGCGGATCATTAAATCAAAATTAAGACTTGATTTCATGCCATTCTTAAGCTATCTTATTGATCAGTTTCTTTAAAATCAACGAGTCAGCCTCACAACTAATTGCCGCGCTTTTCTTAAATTTTCTGTGATTTTACAGCAACATAATAGAACTATTACATAATCACAAGATCACAGAGTTACTCAATGTTAGTTTAATACCGCGGTATATTCAAAGGGGAAAAATTTTAAAATCTACCTTACAATGTTCCAATGATTATCGTTGCACCCTTATAGACGAACTCACGAACAGTCGCCTTCCTTCAACGACTGCTTTTAACTTCTTACAGGACCTACTATAAAGGCGACGCCAATGCAACCGTTTCTTTAGATTATCACCGAAGAGAAGATAGCCATATAATGTGTTAAAAAAATAACCTGAGTCCTTATTCTCATCTAATTTTTAATTTATGCGTGAGACTATTTGCGTTAATAAGCATTACACATGTCTAATATAGTAGTTCTTCTTACAAAAAGGTAAGATTCCAGCATTCAAACGATGAAATGAAGATTCAGTCCCTTCGATTAAATCGTTAGAAACGCTTTCCATACAGAATAATTATCCTTAAATACGTTGCTATTTTTCAATAATTTCGATGATTAATCAACAGTTCGAAGCGAATAACGCTTTTCTTTCGTCTATTTGAAGGTTTAGTTGGCAATCCGAGGCAACAATGAGAGTCTCCTTGGCAACGACCCGAATGAGTACAAAAAATCCTCAAAATTTCAAAAAATAATGCATAACGGATTTTTAATCTTGTTTTTCGACGTTTTCATCAATTGAAATGCATGTTTAAATTTGGTTCTGTAATGCAATGGAGCCTTCTACACATTTTAAAATTATCTATGTATCCAAGGAATATACAGTATTTGTCTCCATAGAGTGATTACCAGAGGAAAATCCCATAACGACATTTCTCCTATAAAATTAATTTTTTTAACGCTTTCACAAAATATGTATGTGGTACTTTAACATATTATTTCAAAATAATTACTTTAATAATTGAAAACTTATATAATGGAGTTTTTTGTCATCATTGAGAAAGTTAAAAAATATTTTCAACTTACAAAAATATAAAGTTGACATTTTTTTTGTTTTTAAGCTTCTCCGATGTCCGTCATGCACGCAAAGTCGAATCATTCTGAATCTTTAGTTATGATACTACGTTTAAAATATTATTCGCGAAAACTTCCTCAACTTGAATAGATTATGAGTCAGTCATTTCGTCGATTTTCGACCTTTTCTCTACACCTAAATTATAAAGCATAGCTGACAGAAGTTCGTCTGGTAAAATTATTCACTCTGAAAACTATGTTAATTGATACGTAGTTAATTAAAAGCATCCTCAAATTATACGCCAATACAGGAGATATTTTCTGAGAACAAAGAAAAAAGTTCGCTAGTAGTCAGTGACGGACTGAAGCTATTAGAAGTTTCTTTATAAAATTTACAACGCCGTATTTCCGATTCTCGACATATGGGTACTAGTGAGTTTAATCAAGATTTGGTTCCTTAAGCTACCAAAAATATTCATTTATTTTTTATGATTTTAGCATCGAGTATTTCAAAGGTAGACCCCAATTATCCGTTTTATATATACTTAACTCATATCTAGGAGGCAAAAAATTGCGCGGGATTAGAGTATTTACTTATAGATTCGCATGAAATGTGCGACGGCACATACGAGATAAGAAATATTAAAAGAGTATTTACAGAATGAAAACCTTTTCCCGGTGAAGAGCTTTCATTTAACGTCGACACAAGCGTACATTCGATAGGAACGTGACAGTTAGGAATCAAAAGGACATCGTACTTTTTCCTTTGGAGAGTTTGGACTTGCTTAGAGGGGTGCGGCGAAATAGGAAAAATTATCTTATTTTAAAACTCATGAAACGTATTTATGAATATCAAGCACAATTTTTCATTCCCTAAAATCCAATGCATGAATTAATATTAAACTGGTTCGGAATTTCAGAACATGAGTCAATAAAAGTAGATCTATGGACGTGCGCGCTCGTAGTTATTTTGAGTGAAAATGCATTCATTAAATATGTTTTATATCGAAACTTCTAAAACCATTACTTTTTATCGTAAAAGTTTACAGTCGTCCTTATTGCCGTAAGTAATAATTTGAATATGTTTACAGAATTCACCGCTACATGGTGGTGGCGCTGTATACTGGAAATTACGAAAAAGTAAAATATCTCCGAAATGGATGGTTCTACGAAAATTTGTTTCAAACAAAACTTGGAAGAAATATTATTCTCTACAACTTTGGTCCTCACGAAGATGACCAATAACGACGTTTTTAAGGAGATATTTGACGGAAACCGAAAAAACAGATTATTTATAAATAATTCCTAAACAATAACTGCTATGGAAAATTCTTTCAAATGAAAGTTGTACAAAATTACATTCTCTATAACATTTGCATAGAATTTTATATATATTAATGATGTTTTAACGGAGATATTTCGCCAAACCGAATTAGCTATCGAATAAACCTCGACTTCTGATTAACCGGTATTGTTAAAAAACTAATCAGTTCTTTGTGCTCATACCGAAGTGTTATATATGAAATTTGGTAATGACATGGCAAGTACTTTTGGAGTTAGAGCGCCCACAATCACATACACACACAAAGACAGCATTCCGAAAATAGTCTAAAAGTGTTCTAGAGACTTGATAGAAAGGATGATCTGAAGATCCTTATGCGACAGGCATAAGCTGTTATGATGGGAAATGAGGAAACGGGTGAAAAAATCTGCCATGGCCGGGAATCGAACCGGGGCCTTCCACTTGCCGGGCGGATATTCTACCACTGAACTACCGTGGCAGACTAATTCTCCTGTTCAGAACGGGAATAATTTCTTAGGTTGGGACCAAGCTAGCTATGCTAGTATCAATCAGCCCCAACAGATGTCCTCAAGGAGATACATCAAAGAAAACCCCTACCGTCTCAAATGGTGAGAATGCCATGATATAAATTGATAGAAAGGATGATCTGAAGATCCTTATGCGACAGGCATAAGCTGTTATGATGGGAGATGAGGAAACAGGTGAAAAAATCTGCCATGACCGGGAATCGAACCCGGGCCTTCCACTTGCCGGGCGGATGTTCTACCACTGAACTACCGTGGGTAGGGGTTTTCTTTGATGTATCTCCTTGAGGACATCTGTTGGGGCTAAGCTAGCTTGGTCCCAACCTAAGAAAATATTCCCGTTCTGAAACAGGAGAATTAGTCTGCCACGGTAGTTCAGTGGTAGAATATCCGCCCGGCAAGTGGAAGGCCCGGGTTCGATTCCCGGTCATGGCAGATTTTTTCACCTGTTTCCTCATCTCCTGTTCTAGGGACCTCAAAACATGTATTTCCGTTGAAATGTCGAAGTCGATTTTTTTCATGAAAACAATAGGTACTTTCTCTATACTACGTATATATATGGAGAAAGTAAAAAGAAAATTCTGAAAAACATCCCAACAGCTCGACTTCCTCTCATTTCTGTACGAAGGCGATTGTTTACTGGAAAATATGTTTTGCATGTAATACGCTCCCATGAGTAGCTTAAAATATTTTATCCAATGGTTATAGTTCGGTTAAATTTCGACAGAGTCGATAAACAATACAATCACGTCAAAAGTATTCTCGCAGATATGTGACGCTCTGTTATTTTCTCGCTATTGTATTAATGCTACCGTAAGCGTTTAATATGTATAACATCCTATGGAATTTCGGTTTAACATCGCGATTAATCAATGGAAATAGGCCAAAAACAGATCCCGTACTGCGGCAGGAATTGTTCTACTCTTTTCGCCGAGCGTGTAACGAAAGGACGCCCGACAAAATCCAAGTAAGCTATTTGTACACTATTTCACGTTAACTAAAATAAACGCATACGTGCAAACGCATACATATAAAACGCAGACACGAATATTCTTCAAAAACAGAAAAAATACGCGGGATCAGAGATATTTTTATTGATATATTTTCAATATCTTTGGCCATAATTATTTTAATACACAAACAAGCACATTGTGTTACTCTAAATTTATTTTCAAACGAGCCAGCTTTATTTATATTTGGAACAACAATACCAGCGAAAAAAGCATACAAAAAGCAAAGCTTTCCAAATGTGGACACATTAATGAAGACGTGAAATATGAATTCTCAAAAATAATTTTTCCCTGAAATCAAACAGACCGTTATATATTTACTGCATGCTTTTCAGCTTGTATAATCTTCGTAGTTAATTTTTCATTCCATGAATTAGAAAGATTATGAATTGACATACGAAAAATTGCATTATTTTAATTATATACGAAACAATTTATGGATATCAAATTACAGTGAGACATCTATTTAAAAAATATAATTAAACGCATATAAATTATTTTAGGATATCATCTTATATATAATTTTAGAAGCGTCCGTCCTGAACTTGGCGAGCATATTGTTCATTTCTGGGAACACTGCGCTGAAGCATAATTAAAATAGTTGCTACTACATTATTATGCGTTTTTCATGCATAAAATATTATACAAGTATTATTGTTTGAATATAAAAGTGATGTAATAGAGCAGGACTGAACGACATTTTCTGCATGGTAGACCGCATTGTTTGTAGTGAATCCTTCAGTGAGTTGTATTGGAAATTGCCAATGCTTCGGCAGACTGGATTAAAGTAAAATCGGAATTTACCTAGAGATTCTTAGGCAGTTAAAATCAAGTACGATTATAGTCGGTTCACTAGCTAAAGTCTCTTGGCCTTGAACGCCAGTTAGCAGCAGCCAATAGGAGACGGTTTGTTTAGGAAGGTAGTGGGGAGGTACCCAGTCTCACTCATGCTCTCGAAGAGATCACATCGGCCTGCGTTGCCATTAGAAATTGCGAAGTATATCAGCTGAAGGCGAAAATGCGCAAGAGTTGGCAACGCGCACCGGTATCTCCTCTCCCGCACGAAAGTTGAGAGGGGCGATGGGAAGGGGAAAGTTCGTGATTGGCTACTTGCTCTAAGCAGGCTTCAGTTAGTGAACAGACTGTAGCGTCAGGGACATAACTAACCCCGTAAATGCTGGGGAGGGGGGGGGGGGGGGGGGACATCGCTGTCAAAATATTCAGAATAAAAATAAATAAATACTATAAAAATAATAATACAAATAATAATGTTTTAATTATTTTTTCTGCACTAGTCAGACAAATTAAAGTTGATTTTTATCAATAAAAGAAACATAAAATACTTTATTAATTCATATTTTTAAATATAGCATTCCGTAGGAGATACGAGGACTTATAAATGGGGGCCAGGGCCCCCCAAGGACCCTCCTTCCATAGCTACGTCACTTCATAACGTAGACTGCCACCAAGTCACCCCTGCGACAATGAAATTTAACGAAGCCCTCGAACATTTTCCAGCAAGTCATAGAAAACAATCTAACACAGAAAAATTCAATCGTATAAGACTCGACGAGATGTCACGAGTAGATACGCCATTTTAAAAAAACGCGACCGATAATCCAATCTGAGACAGCCATTTTTCAGTTAGGGCACGCTTTTCGAGTAAACCGAGAATGACTCATTTTCGCTGCTTCTCGCATGGAGTCATTGCCTCCTACGACAAAAAGGAGAATCTCAAAGGAATTAAAGACACTGAGACGTTTTCATTATTCGTTTTCCACGGCCAAGACCTCTACAAGACTCTCATCACTTCTAACACGAGACTGCTCTTAAACATAT
The DNA here is from genome assembly GCA_036926305.1 of Uropetala carovei. Classification (NCBI taxonomy): domain Eukaryota; kingdom Metazoa; phylum Arthropoda; class Insecta; order Odonata; family Petaluridae; genus Uropetala; species Uropetala carovei. The sequence continues at coordinate 158,048 of JAXCHB010000185.1, read as the reverse complement.
TCAGGTCAAAAGGAAATACAGCTCCGCGAAGAGACCCTTAGCTCAAACAAAAATAATATCTATCTTTTACTCTTCCAAGGACGCATCTAGACATTATTTTTATGACTTCGTCGTTAAACGGTCACAGCATTCCTACTTATCTTGCAAGATGAAAAAGGGAGATATTTTTTCCCTTCTCTTTGGAAATTTTTCATGCGTGAAAATACGGCTGTTCTCTATAATAAGACGTATTCGGGCCTCGCCGAACGGAACAGCGTTCGATTCCTGCCAAGGAACGGGATTCGCCGAAACAAGGAAGCCATTCATCACTTGGCTATATCTTTCGAATAATTGGTCCTGTTGACGAAAATATTTTTTTTCTTCTTCTTCTCCTCGCTAATATCTGCCATCAAATCGTTTAACAATGGACCGATACCGAAACTTGGCCTCATATTACGTGTTCGCTCGTTCGAGAGTTGTTCGCGCGATTGTTTTGTATGTTAGATTGGATGGTTGAGTTAATAGAGAGACATTTTCTGAGAATTACAAGTATGAATTCGATAATTATTTCGATTGTATCAGTTTTAAAAAAATGTATCTCGGTAAATTCATGATTTTACGGGATTGTTTCCTTCGTGCTCCGTTAGGTTAAAGCATTAACTTGAAGGTACAATTACATTCGTTTAATTACAATGATTATTAACTAATAACTTTATCAACTGGAGAATTATGAAGCTCGTGTTATGGCTGAAAATTAATTCAAAGATGGGCTTTAGCATATACTATCGGTGGACCATCACTGAAGACGACTGCACTGTAGTCGAAATTCTCACGTTTTTTAAATAAACTTATCATGGCTATTGGAGATACCTAAAATAAGTACTTATTTTTGGATCTCTCACATTTTAACCTAAATTGATCAAGTAAATGTCACCGACCGGATGAACAATCAAAAAATCTATTCAGAAGAGGATAAAATAATATGAGATGTGCAAACTGTTTATAAGCTCTGGGTATGTAATCGTAATATCAGAATTCGTGAATTCTGATCGATTTTCCCTCTCGTAGATATTTTCCTTAACTTGGCCTACCTTTTTGCAGATAGATGTAAATATTAAGAAGAACTGAAAAGCAGATTCCAAAAGTATTTTCATAGAATACTTACGCAAATTTTCCGAATCATCGATATTTCCCATTAAATGTAAACTATAAAAATCAATCAAAATTTATTCAAAACATATCTCACCGCAGTTATACAGTATTAATATGACCTTAATACCTCGTGGAAAGTAAATTGAACGTATTTACGCTTCTCTTTTATTGTTGTAGTAACGTAAACAGAACGAAACTTTACCGTACTAACGAACCCGTATAGATACTTCATAAGATTTATTTAAATCCGGCTAAAAGACAAATTAACTTACAGAAGGATCCCAATATCAATAGGATTCATGCCTATATCCAGCCAAAACTATTCTGAAAGTTTTAGCTTCCTAGATTTTCTCTATGGTTCAACATTTTTCGCACGGATGGACGGACAAAGCGATATAAAAAGCCCTAAAATATTATAATATGGGACGTTTATAAATGTAGCGAATACCTGACCAGATACCGAGTAACGAGACATATCTTTCGCATATTGCTCTGATGGAAACAATTTTATTTTTATTTTTCGAAGCGTTCATTCATGAGGAATAAGTTACATAAGATGACTTCATTATAGTCATTCGTACAACGGTTACAAATACATTCCGTCTCTTTTTAATCAATTCCTTATGTCAATCGCCCTTCTCCGTATTAACCCATTCTAACGTGCAAAGTTAGAAATACTAGCAGAACGTAATATGGGTGACACAATACAGACATAATGTTACTATTAGCTGTAAACGTATTATTTAAATTAATACTAAGTACTAATTAGTAAAATAACAAATCTGTAAATTATCTTTGATTTAACTGACCAATATAGAAATCCAAATTGATACATTGTAGAAGTATTGTTGACACAGACAAATGTACGTGTTACCTTCTTAGTTAAAATATTATTAATAAGTTTAGCAAATAGTTTGAGTACTTCTCAGTTTAGTGTCCTCGGGATATAACGGCTCGCGCGAGCCGTTTGTTAAAATTTTTTATACTCGGAGAGCCGGTTGTTGCGCTAAGCATTCCCCACATTATCCGGAGGTTAGCGACGCATCACGGCCTGATAATAATGGGACGGGCAATTTCTAGATCGTGTTACAGAGTAATTTACTATCTGAAAGAGGTCAAGCCATTGTACATAGAATATGCTTATTCGAAGCCACCACCTTTGATATATTAGTCATTAATGATATTTAAACATTTAAAATAAAATTAATTTTTCTTTACAATATTGTTTTTTTTAACGAATTCCCATCTAACTCCCGCAAAGATTAGATAAGCGATATCAGGGCCGCAAAAAAGGTCTTGAATTCGATGCTGGTTGGAATGCCTAATTGCCAGAGGCGGCGATAATAGCGACCCTGTTGTTATATATTTGACAGCACACCTCTATGTATAACTATTTTTTCAATTTTATTTCCATTAAAAATTTAGAATACAAATTCGTACAGAAACAATTTTTATGACATATTTAAACAATATATTTCAGCTTATTAAACTTAAAAAAAATTAAATTGACAAAAAAAATTAAAAACTTTTTACATCATATTTAAAAATATTTTTCCGTTTATTAAACTTTCTTAATTAACTTGAAAATTAAAAAAAATATTTTAAAAATTTTTACGACATATTTCAAAAATATATTTCCACTTACTAAACTGTTTTTAAAAATTGAATTGACCACATAAAATATAATTAAAATTTTTTACATCATATTTAAAAATATATTTCCGCTTAATAAACTTTTTACTTTCTCCATACGCAGTATAGAGTATTGTTTTCATGAAAAAAAATCGAATTCGAGATTTCAATGGAAATACACGTTTTGAGGTCCCAAGGACACGTTTTTGACTATTCTCGCAATGATGTGTTTGGTGTTTCTTGTATCAGTTTGTATGTGATACGAATTTTTTGGGCACTCTAACTCGAAAATTATTTGACATTTCAGTACCAAATTGCAAATATAATGTTTCCTTCATAGTGACAAGAGTTTTACGATACTATAGGTCAATCGGAAGTGGAGGTTTGTTCCTATCGTTTTTCCTTATTTACTTTCTCCATACGTAGTATAAAGTACATACTGTTTTCATGAAAAATATCGATTTCGAGATTTCAACGGAAATACACGTTTTGAGGTCCCTAGAACATGTTTTGATTATTTTCGCGATGATGTCTGTTTGTGTGTGTGTATGTGATAGAATTTTTGTGGGCGCTTTAACTCAAAAACTAATCAGATCAGCATAAAACTATATGCTTAAGATTTGTATTAGCAAATAAAAAGTGGAAAAGGTTTTGGCTGAAACTGGTCCACTGGAATTTGATGTTTATTCTTGTAGTTTTTCCGTTTTTACTTTCTCCATATACGTAGTATAGAGAAAGTATTGTTTTCGTGAAAATATTCGAATTCGAGATTTCAACGGAAATACACGTTTTGATGAGGTCCCTAGAACATGTTTTGACTGTTTCTGTATGTCTGTCCGTATGTGTGTGACAAATTTTGTGGGCGCTCTAACTCAAAAGCTATTCATCAGATCAGCATGCAATTCTATATTTGTGATTTTATATCTTGTTTGAAGTAAATTTTCATATGAGGAATATTTCAAGAGATATTGAATTTCATTGGAACTTGACGGCTAGTGGGCAGCTCGCGCGCGTGGTAGTGCCGACAGTGGTAAATTTACAAAACAATTGAATCGCTAGCGCCGAAGCGTTGAACTGTTCCTATCGCCGTATTTATTTGATTTTAGTTGACAACTTACATATGAAGAAAGACGTGATGGACACATCAATTTATTTCCAAATATATCCCTTAAAACTCAATGTTCATAAATAGTTGTTATTATAAAAGTTATAGTTGATGTAATTTTCTCCAAAAATGTTGTTTGAAAAAATTTCATAATACCAATAGCTTAGGAGAATATTTTGATTTTTCTTCTAAAATTATGTTAAATGTGTCGCTAAGTGATACCATTATTTCCGCGGCTATGCTAAAATTTCTAATTGTTGATAACGTTGCGTACGCAGCCAATGGTGTTTGTAATTGCGCATTGACATTTTGTTATCCATATGAATTATTTATTTATTGTTTTTTTTTAAATAACGACTTGTAAAATGTTTAAAAATTATTCACGAGTGTAATTGCCGTTAATTATTCCTGAGGACTCTGATGTCGAGAGCACTCATATTCATTGCTCTGTATGGTGAAAGTCATGTGTTGGCCACATCAAATTTTTTCAGTTTTATACATCAATCAGTATAGTGACTTGAATCCTCAAGAGGCATTCATACTGCCGTCATCTGTTTGTATCTAGTGTATAAAGTCTTTCACTCTCTTCTGTTCAGTAACAAAATAAATCCTCTCGATCTTCTTTTTCTTCTTTTTTATTACCCGCATATGAAACGTTCCCAGCACCATCTATCCTACTTGTAGCGTGACTATACGAACGAACTCGATACATATCAAGCAAAATCCCGTTAAAACAATCATTGTATATACACACATGCAAATACGCATAAGCACGTACACACACGTACACACATCCTTCGCCCAATATTAACCTCGTGGAACACTTATCTTATCGCATCGTCTTCATAACAGGGCATCGAACCGGAACCGAACAGAAAACCCGAACCGAAAAAATCGATATTTTTGATCGGAGTGGAACCGAACCGAAATCGAAAACCGATATTTATTTCACTCCATTATTTCGGTTTGCATAAACAGCGTAGGCGGCAGACGGAATTTTCCCACCGCTCAGTAACTTTCCATGGTCAAATGGTCATAACCTCCCTCACGCTACCATCCCCTGTCGCCATGGGGTCCAAACCCCCAACCAAGCTCACTCATCCTCATGTGCCCTGGTTCGTTTCAAGAATACGAACCTAAAGTCTTTTCTAAGATAATATCTACCGACTTCCGGCAATTCCATGGGGAAATTTACCCATTTGAGGATTCCTTGAACCTTATGAATGCCTATAGTGGGAGGAGGGAAGTTTTCCTCATGTTTCGCCTGCTACATTAGTATACAACCTTTAATTCCTTCATATGAACTACCATCCATCAGTCTGGCCATGATAATTATTATTCGATCAAAATATTTAACTTATCGGTGTGAATAACGAAGTGTTTAGGAAAAGATAAATCATCCAGCGCGGAATAAGTAAGTCTCATGTTCAATATATGTACTTTAATTTCAAGAGAATATTTGGTATAGTGAGAAATTTATTCAAAGTAATTCATTGCTGTGGCTTTGATGCAACTACTTGCGTATTTGATGACGATATAATTGAAATCAAAGCAAAGTTTCAGGCGTCAAATTTGTGTTTTAAATGCTATTTTCAAGAATATCCCATTTATCCTGTTGCTTTTAATTTAGTGTGAATGAATGTTTTCTTTGTGTGTTTGAAAAAATCCGTCATAGTAAATTTGTATCGTGTTAATAAACATTTCTCAGCCTTTCTGTATTTTCGGACTCTCAATTTCCGCGGGATTTTTCCTCATAAAAATGTAATATTTTTAACATGCATTTACGTGGTCTATCAATGAAAGAATAAAGCCGTGCATTTACTGTTTTTATAATACGAACAGTGCACGTGATCTACAAATTGTTAATGCAAATAACGTAATGTCTTATTCAAGAATGTGGCCTCTTATTTTGCAGCACGATTTGAATTAGGTACTCTTTAGAAATGAATATGAACGTCAACGTAGTTGGAGGATCGTGAAGGAGTAAGGAAAGCTAGTATTCGGAAAAGTTATACCAAACCGATTTAAAACAGATTTGGGATTTCCAAGACTCGGTAAGTGGGAGAAAAAGGGTAGGCACCTGGTATTATTCCAGCCAAAGGATTTATGGTAAAGGTCGATGGTACATACTTTAGGAATGGATTTCCGTCTCAGTTGGAGCTCCTCGCTAGGGTCGGGATAGATAAACTAGGAAACATTCCCAAGTCGAATTCCAATAATATATATAGATACAAATACCTTGATGGGAAGGCGCCCCGGCAATTTGGCGCCGGGATGCGTTGCACCCACTGCACCCCGGGTAGGTGCGCCCCTGCCTTCCACATGCCACGTAGCACAAACAGAGGATCCAGCTGCAAAGGATTAAAATGATTGTATAAAATCAATTTTTATAACGATCTTTTATATATGCTTAAAAATTATGACGTTAAATTTTTTGATATCTATAATGTAAAGCGGAAGTTTTGGGCGGGTGAGTGACGAAATCATTTGGTACTTATCGGCAAGGTAGAGGCTTTAAATTTTGCATGCAGTAAATACATATTTTTGGAGCATTTTGCCTCTTTTTGTCCCACACGAAGATAACAATTACAACGCACTTCTTGAAGTGCTACTGACTTGATATTGGGCACAATTATAGGGTATTAGTAAATCCGATGAAAAAAAACACAAATTGTAAAAACTTGATTTTAACTATCTTACGCTTTTAATTATGCTACGTTATACTGGTATTTAGCCCTTTTATGGTAAATGTTAACATTCTTAGTTATATCAGGAGTTCGTGAGTTTTGGTGGTAAGGAAGAAAAGAATTTATAACAGTTTCAGTGTGATAAATTCCTTCTTGTTCAAAAATGTTGATTTATTATAATTTATTAAGGACTTTTGTGAAAGTTATGTGGTGCAAGATAATTAAAAGTGTAAAGTAGCTACACGGAGGGTCAGGTTCCCCCAGGAGCGGATCTGAATCAGGCTGCCAGCGCTTGCTATAAGCCTGTCAGGTTAGAAATATAGGCCAGGGTTATTGTAAACGGGTATTGTGGCGGAAACCCGAGTCGGTTACCGCCGTAGTCTTTTAGGCGGTGGAAGGAAGGTTGAGCCAAGAGACGCGATGGGCCGCTTGTGACGGTCCCATGGCATTACTTGGTTTTCAGAAATTCGGCTTACTAGTCTGTGCCGAGAAGTTGTGCATTTTCTGTAAAATGCACGGGGTCTGGATTCTAAGACCTAGGAGAGGGACCACCCCAGAAGCCAACTGGAGCTCCTTCGTTCTCACGAAATGGAACTTCGTCACTCTGTGGAGCAATCTCAGCGCAGAGTTCTGAACGACAGCAATCTGGCTAATGTGGCTTGGTGCAGCTCCAGACCACACCGGCGAGGCATAAAGTAGGATAGGCAGTACGCAGGACTTACTGACTCGCACCCTGGTTTCCAGAGTAATTTCTCTGGAGCGCAGAATGGGAGACAGCCTACGTACTGCACGAAAACCGCTAGATTTCAGGGTTCTTAGGTGTGGTGCCCTGGTGAGACCTCTGTCCAGGGTCGACCTAGGTACACAGCCTGTGGGGACCAAGAGATGGTATGGCCCCCTATTTGGATGTCGGCCGGTGGTGGGCGGTGATGGCCTTTGCGGAACAGCACCGTCACCATCTTGCTGGCATTAACGGCGATTCTCCACCTGCAGTACCGCTCGTAGATGGAATTGAAGGTACGATGCAGGTATGTGATAGCCATGGCTTCATTAGCAGATTGTGCTAGGACAGCAGCATCATCAGCGTATAGGTCGATCGCAATCTTTGGGTCCGGGCTCGGAGGGGAGTCGTGGGTGAAGAGATTGAACAGGCCGGCCCAAGAATCAAACCCTGTGGAATCCCTGCGTGGAGCAGTCACAGGAGCTGTAGAGGGGGTACCCTGCTTAGGAGCATGAGAGGAGGGGTGAGATTTATTCCCCTTCCTATTTTTGCCCGAGGCAGAGGCAGGGCCCGAAGATGCCAGGAGCGCAGAGGTGGAGGGGACAGGTTTAGTGCGAGTAGCCCCGGGGCCAGATGCCAAGGAGGGCGCGTCCGATAAAGGACCGGACGCAGAGACGGTGACTACCGAGGGCTTCGGTTTAGTCGCCCCAGAAGAAGATGCCGCCGACATGGGTCCAGCGACAGGCAGGGTGGCTTGCGTGTGCGAGGGGGGAAGAGGTGGGCCCGCAGGAACGTCGGCCTTTTGGGTTGACGAACCGAGTAAGACACGGAGCTGCTCCCTAGTTTCCCTCACAACCTGGCCGTCCGGATTTTTAAAGGCAATGAGCCCATCACAAGATGAGCTCCTGCGTCGGAGATCTTCCCCAAGGAGCAGCCTTGGGGAAATAATGCCGCGTTCCCCAGACATGACGGGGCCAATCAGGGTGTGTGGCAAGGGAGGAGAAAAGGGTTCCTCTCGGGGGGGGGGGGTTGCTGGGAAGGCTCTTTTCAGGGCTGGTGGTAAGACCCAAGGGGGAGGGCCCTTTTCGGGGCTAGTGGCAGTCCCAGTGGAATGCCCTTCTACGAGACCGCAGCGGTCTACAGAAGAAAAAGGTCCGCGAGGACCAAGAGCAGTAGGGGCTGAGAAGAAGAGACTCAGCCTTCCCCGCTACGCAGGACCGGTATGTTGGAGCAGCAAAGTATTGCCGATTGGTGTAAGAGAACCAGTAAATGGAGTATTAGACACCTATTCACCAAGGATCTCATGCTCTCGGCGAGCTAAGTGTAAAGTGAATATATGTATATATATTTTAGGGCAACTAGGTGTTCAAGGAAACCCAGTGAACACTTACCGGAACTAGAGCCGCTGGGGTGTTGGAGAGACACATTTGTAAAGTTTAGATCCCTTCCTCAGCACAAGACACGCACACACACACACACACACACACACACACACACACACACACACACACACACACACACACACACACACACACACACACACACACACACACACACACACACATATATATACACACACGTATATATAAGCTTAAAGAAAAGGAAAGGTAATAATGAAGGAGGCAACAAGGTGTTGGAAGAAGCCCAGTGGACACTTACCTAGGTAGGAGAGCCGCTGGGGGTGCTGAGGACACATGAAAAACACAAAAATAACATAACTATGGAGCTTTCAGGCTGACGCCCTTCTTCAGCGACGGAGAGTCATGTACTGTTTGAAGTATCCACTGGGCTTCCTCCAAAACCTTGTTGCCACCTTTATATATATATATATATATATATGTATATGTATGTATGTTCGTGTACTACTAAGCACTAAAGGCTAGGCCTTGTCGCTGCAACCATAGATCCCTATTCCCCGCCTCTCTTTTCAATTCCATATAACGACCAATCTTAATTTCCTTCATTGTCTCTTTTAGGATCTTCTTCCTCGGTCTGCCCTTACCCTAAGTACTTTCTCCATACGTAGTAATGGGAAAGTGTTGTGTTCACGAAAAAAATCGACTTAGAGATTTCAACGGAAATACAAGTTTTGAGGTCCCTAGAACACGTTTAGACTATTTTCTGAATGATGTCTGTGTGTATGTGATTTTGGGCGCTCTAATTCAAAAAGTTCCTGCCGTATCGTTACTAAACTTCATATATAACACTTCAGCATGAGTACAAAGAACTGATTAGTTTTTGGACAATAAAGGGTAACAGGAAGTCGAGGTTTATTCGAAACACGATTCGGTTTTTGCGATATTTCTTCGTTAAAACATTATTCGTGTATTTACAGTTCTATACAAAATTTATAGAGAATGTAATTTCCTACAACTTTCATTTGAAACAGTTTTCTATTGTAGTTATTTTTTAGGTGTCATTTATAAATAACCGGTTTTTCGGTTTTCTCCTTAAAAACATCGTTATTGGTAATCTTCGTGAGGACCAAAGTTGTAGAGAATAATATTTCTTCCAAGTTTTGTTTGAAATAAATTTTCGTGGTACCATCCATTTCGGAGATATTTTGCATTTTCTTAACTTTCAGTCACAGCGCCACCACCATGTAGCGGTGAATTCTGTAAACACATTCAAAATATAATTTACGGCAATAAGGACGACTGTATTCTTTTACAATACGAAATAATAATCTAGCCTCATAATGCTATACATAATAATTTAAATATCTATACCCCAAATATGGAGAAAGTCATGTGTTGGCCACATCAGATTTTTTCCTAGTACTTTACCCTCTATAATATTAGTTATGAAAGCATTATGCCTAAGCAAATGCCCAATGAATTTGGCTTTTCTTCTCTCTAAAGTCTTCTACTGCTATCTCCTCTTCCTTTGCTCATTTGACACCTTGTCTCTCCAGCTGATCCTCGTCATCCTTCTCCAGATCCACATCTCCATCGCCTCTAATCATTTCCTCTCCCTCACTCCCATCATCCACGTCTCACTTCTATATAACCACACACTCCAAACAAAGGTTTGGACTAGGGATCTGCGAATCCCTAATTTTCTTTCGAATCGAATCTTGAATCGAATCGACAGTCTCGATTCGAATTCGAATCAGAAATCGAATCGAATCGGAGGGGCATAAGACAGTTATGCATTTTTATATACTAACACCTACATAATTACAAATATGCATGCTTTTCGTGTCACATACATATGTTGAATGGTGATATAACTGATTAATGTCGTGGCTAACAACATTAGTGTGAATTTTATTTTCAAGTGATATTTGATTGGATGATAGTTTAATTATTGTTAAAATAAATTATTATAATATCGGTTGTGTTTGCTAATTAAGATCCGTTATGATCTCACCCGACCTTTAGATAAAATTAGAAAATATTGAGATATGCATATTAAGCTACAGTGCAGTTTAGACTGAAACAAAGAAAGCTAGAAATCGGTAGTTTAGTAACTTTAATCTTTGCAAATCCTCTTGTTCAAATTTAAAAATTAACCCATTTAATTTCGACATTTAAATATTTTCATGCAGGTACCCTTAAAAATCGTGTACCTCGGGAAATTCTCCGATCATAAGTATTTCGAGGGAAAAACAGTAAAGAATGGAAATGAAATTTGTAATTTAAGACATTCATCCTTGCTTATCTATCCCCTTGGTTAAAAAACGTTTCAGAATAAGTATTTTCTAACTATTCTCCATCCAAATTCATCTACTAAAGCAAAGCAGGTATAGATGAGAAAATATTTTCAAATTTTTCATTTTTTCAAATTCGCATTCTGCGAATGAATTTGCGAAGATTGACCGTGAAATCCTTAAAAAACGATGTCATTATTAAACAAATGCAGGAAAAAATAAATGTGTGGAGAACACAATAATAAAAACTCAAACGATTAAATACTTTAATCAAATACTAACAAATACAGAACATCTCTGAAATATTATATAATACACAAAGTAAAAATAAGGAAGTGAAGATTATCTACTAGCAGGAAATGAAACAAAAAAGACAATTTTTGCAAAGGTTATAACAATAAATCTTTGTTCTTTCGAGCCCAAATTAAGGTCTCTGTATTATGTCTGGAAAGATTAAAACGTTTATCGGTTATTATTTGTCCTCCTACTGAATTGACTCTCTCTGATGAACAGTTTGTGGCTTGGATAACGAGTATATCATGTGCAACTGTTGATAACAAAGGAAAGACTTTACTGTTTTCCTTCCAGTACTGCAACGGATCACCATCACGATCCTATATAAAGTATAAAGACGGTCTTGCAATTGATTCGACATTTACGAATCGGTCTCCTTAAATCCTAATCGAATCCGAATCCTACCCCCGATTCGAAGTCGAATCGAATCACGAAGTTTCGCAGGTCCCTAGTTTCGACAATGTTTTTCTGGCATTATTGCTAATATGCTTGCTGGTTAATAGTTGTCTTTTGTGAGTAAATGCTTGTTTTGCCAGTGCGATTCGTCGATTTATTTCTAAAGTACATCTATTATCATTTGTAATAAGACTGCCAAGACAGCAAAATTTATCTAGCTGCTCTATTTTTGTGTTTCCAATTTTAGGGTTAGTCTACAATCGAGAGCTTGACTTGTCCACGACTAGAATTTTAGTTTTATTTGCATTGATTTTCAAATAAGCTGTCTACAGTGATGAGTCAAGAACTTGTAGCATTCTGCCCATTTCTTTTTCTGACTCTGCAGCAATGGCTATGTCATCTGCATACCTTATGCAGTGAATTGATATTCCATTTATTTTGACGCCCTATGTCTTACGTTTTAATTGAAGGATGACCTTTCTATGAAAAGGCTAAGCAGGTATGGAGAGAGCTAACATCTTTGTGACACCCCTTTCAGTATATTTGCCATCTTACCACTTCCATTTACCACAAGTTCCGTACACTGTGTTTCATACAGTTGTAGGATAAGCCTTCTGTCTCTCTCCAATTCAATCCTATATGATTCATGCTTTTAAATAATCCTTTCCAGTTGGCTTTGTCGAAGGCTTTCTCCAGATCAATAAACGTCACATAAGTTATTGAGTTGAGCTCTAATCTTCTCTCTATTATCACTCTTGGTGATAGGATCGCCTCACTCGTTCTCTCTTCCTGTTCTGAATCCAACTGATCCTCCTTTACATATTCCTCTATCATTCTTTTTATCCTGTTTTTTACTTTCTCAATACATCTACATGATACCCTGCAAATCACCAGACTGGTGGGTGGCAGGGGGTGCAGCACACCAAAACCTACCTAATAACCCCCCTCGTGGGAATCACTCTCCTGTTATGATCCCGTATGGTCCTTGGGAAAAACGAGCTCTGATATCGCTCGGTCCTACATTCGATCTCACGTATTTTATTCTCGTGATCGTGCCTGCCCATGTACAGTCATTTCCAAAAGTCAAGCGACACGGCTCGGTCACGCCACACATAGGCCGGAGCTGAAAGTTCCGAGTATGTTGGTACCCATTGCTTGAGGGGAAGCAGGAGAGGGGAATGATAGGAAGGGGTGGAAGACTGAGGAGGTGGGTTTTGAAGCCTGGGTAGGCGGTGCAGGGAGAAACGAACGGAATCAGAGTCGGTGAGACAAACGCCATTCAACAGTGCGAGAGCATCCAATCCAACTCGGAAAAATGGACTCTCTGAGAGGTTGCCTTCGCATGCCAAGGGTAACAAGAAAACCTCCGAGAGAAGGAGGCGTGTAAACGGTTCGAAGAGAGGGGAACATGAAGAATATTCCGCGTCTAGAAAGCACTTGCGGAAAAGATGCAATATTTTCATCTTTGTGAGCGTTATTAATGCGAAAAGCTAGGCTGCACTTCACTTCGGAAAGCGTAAAAAATCATCAATGGGTCAATGGGAAAAATTATATAATACTCCATAAATTAGGATAACAAAAATGAGAGTTGTTGATTTTGTGGAGATCCTGAATGAGCATCTTCTGCCTATGTCAGACAGATAGTGCCAGATGGCGAAGACGTGGTAGTAATACAAGATAATTAATTCATCGTTAGATACGACCGGTGTAACTCGACAATTTTTTTGACCAGAACTGGATTATCAATGTTCTGCCCTGGCCAGCTCGCTTTCCGGATAGGAATCCCATTGAGAACTTATGGGGTATAATGGTGAATGAGTGGACGGAAGGAAAGTTGAGGACGGCAGCCGCTCTTGAAGAGAATGTTATGGAACTCTAGGGCTCAATCGGACGACGACCACAAATATGTGAAAATTTAGTACGGTTCATTAACCGTCGAATGCAAGGAGTGATCGACTCAGGCTGAGACTTCACTAAATACTAAAATAAAACACTAAATAATCTTTCATTGTTTTCATTGCCTATTAAATACTGCTAGAATAAAATTTTTATCAGAAAATTTAAATAAGGCAATATAAAATGTATCCACTATCTGTGAGAAAAGTGCTACATGTGATAAATTGCCATTTATTGGAGTTTTGGTAAAACTGATTGGATAAAGGATTAAATATTTCCTAATGTTCTCCCGAAAAAGCAATTTTCGTGCTGACAATTTCTTGACGCTTGAGTGATACAGTACGGTGGAATAAAAATTTTATTCCGGCGAGCGAGCTGGCCAGGGCAGAACACTGATATTCCAGTTCTGGTCAAAAAAATTGTCGAGTTACACCGGCCGTAACTAACGACAAATTATCTTGTATTACTACCACGTCTTCGACGTCTGGCACTATCTGTTTGACATAAGGCAGAAGATGCTCATTCAGTATCTCCACTAAATCAACAGCTCTCATTTTTGTTATCCTAATTTATGGAGTATTATATAATTTTTGCCCTTGAACCATTGATGCTTTTTTACGCTTTCCGAAGTGAAGTGCAGCATAGCATTTCGCATAAATAACGCTCACAAAGATGAAAATATTGCATCTTTTCCGAAAGTGCTTTCTAGACGCGAAATATTCATTTATGTTTCCCTATCCCATTGTAAGACATCACTGTGGACTTCGAACCTTTTACATGCCTCCTTCTCTCGGAGGTTTTCTTGTTACCCTTGGCATGCGAAGGCAACCACCGAGACAGTCCTTTTTTCCGAGTTGGATTGGATGCCCTCGCACTGTTGAATGGGTTTTGTCTCACCGGCTCTGATTCCTTTCGTTTCTTCCAGCACGCCAACCCAGGCTTCGAAACTCACCTCCTCACTCTTCCACCTCACTATCATGCCCCTCTTCTGCTACCCCTCAAGCAGTGGGTACCAGCATACTCGGAACTTTCAGCTCCGGCCTATGTGTGGCGTGACCGAGCCGTGTCGCTTGACTTTTGGAAATGACTGTACGTAGGTGCCTCTAATATTCCTGAGACCTCCTCTAAGAGAACTTCCGACCTAAATTTCTCCAGTAGCCTTAACCTAGCGCTAATTCTGCGATCCTCTAGAGATATCCAATTCAACTCCTTCAAGAGTGATGTGACGCTTAATTTTTGCTCATATTATTGCTTTACGAATTTGGCTGCTCTGCGTTGGATTCTTTCTAACTCAAGTATTTGTCCCTTTTCGTACGGATTCCATATGCTGGAAGCGTATTCGACCTGAGATCTGACCAATGATAAATAACACGTTTCTCGTACCTGTTCTGTGCTACATCTTACTATTCTGCCTACGAAGCCCAATTTCTTATTAGCTGCGCCTACGATCCTTCGGATATGCATATTCCACGATAGATCACGACGAATGGTGACTCCTAAGTATTTAACGTACTCTGCAGATTGGATATTCAATCTATCAATTCTGTACTCCGAGTCTAATTCATTGTTCTTACTCTTCCAGTAACTCAATAGGGAACATTTGCTGTGATTAACTTCGATTTTCCAATCTTGACACCATGCTGAAAGTGCGTTTCAATCTTCCTGGAGCGATTTTTGGTCATCCTGACTCGTTATCTCCTTATATAAAACGGTGTCGTCTGCGAAAAGTCTTATTTTGCAGCGAACTACCGAGCAGATATCGTTTATATATATCAGGAATAGTAGTGGGCCTATGACACTTCCCTGTGGAACACCTGATGCGACTTTTACCGGGTATGAAGATTTCCCATATATAACTACTATGTGTTTTCTGTTTGAGAGGAAGTCTTTTACCCAACTCACGATATTAGGGTTTATGCCGTACTTTCCTAGTTTTCCTATTAATTTATTATAGGTTACTTTGTCAAACGCTTTTTTAAAATCAATGAAAACGGCATCAACCTGAGTGTTTATCTCTCCGCATTGTAACAAGTCGTTTAGGAACAGGGCGAGCTGCGTTTCGCATAACCTACCTTTCCGAAACCCGTGTTGGTTTTTGCTTAGCGAAGAACGACCATCTGAATAACGCAGAACAGAGCTAACGACTAGTAGTGGTAGTAATGGGAAAGTATTGTGTTCACGAAAAAAATCGACTTCGAGATTTCAACGGAAATACACGTTTTGAGGTCCCTAAAACACGTTTAGACTATTTTCGGAATTATGTCTATGTGTGTATGTGATTGTGGGCGCTCTAACTCAAAAAGTACTTGCCATATCGTTACCAAACTTTATATATAATACTTTAGCATGAGCACAAACAACTGATTAGTTTTTGGGTTATATCGGTTAATCGGAAGTCGTGGTTTATTCGAAATCCGATTAGGTTTTTGCGATATTTCTCCGTTAAAACATCATTATTGTATATACAATTCTATAGAAATGTTTTAGAGAATATAATTGCATACAAGTTTCATTTGAAACAATTTTCCATTGCAGTTATTCTTTAGGAATTATTTATAAACTAGCATAAGTGCCCGTTGAATTTCAACGGGTTTAATGAATCTAAATTTTCGTCAATGCAACATGTAAAAATCGCAAGAATAAAATTGTGCACTGTTTTAACCATCGAAGACTTCTATAGTATGTCTGTTTTAATTAATTAACTAAAATCTCACTGAAATTCCTTGTGAATAAAATAGTACCTTTCTTTCTGCTGAAATAGCCATTGTTATTAGTTTTAAATTGATTATAGCATTAGGATTTCAATTTCATTATATAAGCAGAATCCCGGTTCCAAAAAATTGGTTCAATCTTGAATTGCCTCTGATAATACTTTAAATAGATTTGGAATATAATGTACCTCAATATCGTTTATCGTCTGCTCAGCACTCTTGCCTTCTCATTTTCGAAACAACCACTTTCACCAGTTTTAAATGGATTTCAAACTTAGAAGAGAACTTGATTCAATTCAGTTAAAAAAACCAAAAAAAAAAGAAACTTCTTATTCCAAAGAAAATCCTTTTATAATATGCAATGTTAACCTAGAATTCATTCATTCTGAAAAGTGAATAAAGGTACCATGTACATATATTTCTTTCAACTAAAATAGCCACTCTTAACAGATTTTAATGGATTAATGCATTATCATTTCAATTTCATGAAATAAGCAGAATTCCAATAACAAAAAAATTTGTTCAATCTTCAATTGCCTCTGATAATACTTTAAATAGATTTTGGAATAAAATGTACCTTAATATATTTTAGCGTCCGCTCACCACTTTGAACTTCTCAGTTTCCGAAACAACAACTTTCCATAGTTTTAATTGATTTTTGCTTTGAAATATACTTGAGTCAATTCAGTACAACTTCCACTTTACAAACTGTAAATTCCAAAGTAACTCCTTTTATAATAGTCAGTGCTATCCTAAAATTAATTCATTGTGTAAAGTGAATAAATAAAGTTCCTTCTTTAAAATATGATAGCCACTGTTAGTAGATTTAAATGGATTATAAGTCCTAGAACTTACTCTGTGTTAAATAAGTACCAAAATTCCTTTTATAAAAACAACTCAGTTCATTAAAAGATCCACTGTTGTTTCTTCGAAAATTGCCTGTTAACAGTTTTAAATGTCCTTTTAATTTTAATTGAATTTTAATTTATATTCTTTTCCAATCTTCGGCCATTGTTACGAAATTAATTCGGGGAATAACAATATAAATTCGTAAGCACTTATGGTTTACAAAGAATTTAATTTAAGAATGCTTTTTATTTCCAATTTAACTAAAATGACACTGGTGATAGTTAAATTTTTTTATATTTACGTTAATATACTTATTTTCCACAAAACACGCCAATCTCTCCCATTCCTTCCTCTCTCTCTCTCGTAATGAAGCACTCAAGGCACTCTTATTCCCAGAAGGATGTATACAGTAATTGTAATTTGAGGTGTAAAAATGATAATGGTCGACATAGCAATATCCCGTTGAAATGGCGAGATTTCCACAGAATATTGAAATTAAACGTTTAACATGGAATATTTCGAACTGTGCGCGAAAAAAAACGAACGGAAAAAGAAACTAAATTTTTCTTAAAAATTGTTTAAATCCGAAGGTCGTCTGTTAATTTATTCTAATTTTAATTTCCAAATGAATAAAAGTTTGCCAGTCGAAAAATTGCTTTTTACATGTATGGTAATGGGAAATGGAAATGCCTCTCTTGGAGACGAACCAAGGAATTTTTTCGCGATTTAAATTGTTCATTGTCTGAATAAGTGTTAATCAAGCATCCCTACCAAATTTCGAGTTTCTATCATTATTATTTCTGGAGTTATTAGCGTTTGCATAGCGTGACCAACCAACCTACGGACGACGGCTATTATTATTTATAAATAATCGTTTTTTTCGGTTTTCGTCAAATATTTCTTTAAAAATCTTCGTGAGGATCAAAGTTGTAGAGAAAAATATTTCCTCCGGGTTTTGTTTGAAACAAATTTTCGTAGAACCATCGATTTAGGAGATATTCAACTTTTTTCGTAATATCTAAAGCTCTAGATAGAGAAAGTTGCGACACCGTCTTCCGTGTCACATACCGCCAATACGTGTCTGTGATTGGCTGAGGTCGTGAAAGGTTCTATTGTCCGCCATTTTGGTCTATAAGGAATCAGATCAGCATATGCGCTAGCGTGAGTTGTATCATTGTTTATCACCAGCATCCGTATTTACAACGAAAATTTTAGTCATGCCTGGGTGTTGTGCTTATGGTTGCAACGTGAAAGGTGCCAAAGGGGAAAAACTATGTAGAATACCCCAAGGAGAACGAAATAAGTGGAGACGGAAGATTTGGCTGCGGAGAATTTCTCGACTGAACTGGAATCCAACGTCCGATGCACGCCTATGCTCGGTTTTTAACCTCCTCGTGCATAATTAATTTTTAAATTAAACAAATGAATTCAAAATTTAATTTTGTTATTTATTGGACTAAAGAAATTAATTAGTAGATTTAAAAATCAGTGTCCTCACTTGAATCGTGTGACACCTTTAACTTCAATTTCGATCGTATTTATAGCAGCAAGAATTTTTAAATATATTAAAAATTGTTTTTAACATTAGGCATTTTTTATTGCTATTAAAAAAAGCTTGCAATGATTTCAATGACTTTCATATGGGATAATGAACATGTGCTTAACATGCCTAATTATACTGTTTAAAATAAACGCAATTCGTGTTATTTTATAGTTTTTATTAAAAATAAATAATATTTAATTTTAAATTTATTAAAAATTATTGTACTTCTATAAATACGATCAATGCTGAAGTTAAAAGTGTAACACGATACAAGCGAGTACACTGATTTTTAAATCTAGCAGTTTTAAATAATTTTAATATGTAATTAATAAAAGATTAGTAAATATTTCACTAATTTTTTATAGAGTAATGGATGAACTTAAGTATAATATACCAAATTCTGCATTTTAACATCAACGCAATTCATGATAAATTACAGTTTTAATTTAAAAATAATGTTTTAGGTTTACATTCATTAAAAGATATTTACTTCAATAAATACGATCAAAAATAAGAATTTTCATTATTTTCTTAGTTCAGTTTTAGTTAATAATTTTAGTTAAGTACAAAGAGAAAGTTAATTTTAGCTGATCAGCTAGGTACAAGATTATATGTGATATTGTACAATGGAATATATGTACCTATATACAATTCTTTAAAATAGGCTTTACTCGAGAGTAATATCGATTTTCTCTCTTCATATAATTTCATTCTTAAAGGTCTTAAATCGTAAATTTCTATTGCTGTTAAAACTCTAAGGAGCCATATATAATCGCAATGCTTTGCGTATCTGAGGTATAATAAACATTGATGATCGTTTGCCAAAAAAATACGAAATCCTCACATTATAATTAATATTTTCAAACTATAGGCTTAATCACAATGAACTACTAATGGTATAGGACATTTTTGCAAAGAACCATTGGCAATTATTTGATGTGGAGTTAATTCTTCCCTTAGACACTTCGAGCCTTTTCAATTGAAAACCCGGGGATCGGGTATCTGGATAGTCCAAAATGGCGGAAGCGGAGTGGATGGCGCTACATTCTCTATCTAGAACTTTAGTAATTTCCAGTATACAGCGCCACAACCACGTAGCGGTGAATTCTGGAAACATAATCGAAATATACCTAATTCACGCAATAAGGACGACTGTATTCTTTTACGATACGAAATGATAATCCTGCTCATAATGCTATTCATATTAATTTAAATATCTATACCGCAAATATGGAGAAAGTCATGTGTTGGCCACATCAGATTTTTATCTTTAATGATCGTACTTTTACTTCTGTGTTTATGCTGCAGGCTCTTGATTTTCTCGTACATCCTATTAAGTTTCCCTTTATCCATGTCTTCTTCAATGCTCTTGGACTTTTCTTCCATCCAACTTTCTTTATTCTCCCAGCATTTTGTAGTCATGAAGCTTTTTATTCTTTTATACTTTTCTTTGCCTTCTTCCGAAACATCTTTCCTAAATTTGTTCCTTTCCTTAATAAGATCCATTATTTCTTCCGTCAACCAAGGCATTCTCGGTTTTATTATTCTCTGACCTATCGTCTCCTGTGCCGCCTTGGTTATTGCTTCCTTTATTGCATTCCAATCACTCTTTTCTCTGTTGTCATTCAATAGTGCATTAGTTTTCTTTTGATAATTGTCTTTTATTTGTGTGTCTTTAAGCTTGTCTACATCCCAGTCCCCTTTTTATTTCCTCCATCTTTCTTTAGCCTAATATTGCACTTTGCCATCACTATCTTTATCTAATCTCGGGTGGCTATGACTAGACTTAATTTGGTTTCGGTATCTCTTCCTGACTAGAATATATATATACACACACACACTAGGGCAAAACCGGGTGACGCGGCGCACTTTTTGAAAATCCGTTATAAATCGATACAAGTTTAAAGGCCTAAAAAATCTATACGCATATCTAAGAGAGTGGTCCTTGAACTACACATTTCGACTAGAAAATTAATTTAAAAATATTATTTAGATGGCATTTACTGTGAAAGAAAAGAACTTAGCAGACAGGGTGAGTTGCCGCATTGTCGGGTGCTATGCCGCACCCTTGGGAGAGTTGCCGCGCACATGTAAAAAACCGAAAGGTCTTTCATTTTTGTGATAATAAATTAAATTTTGGAATAGAATGTGAAAAAAAAGAATAAAATGATTTGTAAGAGTAGTATTAACTGTTGAAAATTATTTATTGAACATATTTTCAAAGGGAAAATTCAAAAACATACATGGCACTTAATCAATTTGAAAGAGTTAAAACAGACCTATGTGATTGGCCACAACAATAAACAAGTTAGGAAAGTGTACAACGTATCACAAATGGGCGCGTTTCGTGCAATGGAGTATTAGAAAGAAATTATATACCTGTACGTAAGGGAAATAGCGTTTTCAATTTCTTATATTCTTCAAAAATAATCCATTTTCTTCCTATTTAATAATATTGCATGCACACTTAAGTAAATTAAACGTTTGTTTGTGAGATTGTTTATGTTAGCAACAATGAAGAAGTAACCATGCAAGAAATTTTCTGTTCAACTCGAATTAAGACATTCTCATTTGATTTTCTCGATAACGGCTACTCCTACGATAAAAATGTACAGTAAAGGAAATACTCTTCTTTACAAGTTCTACAACTTTTGTTTGAAAAATAGTTTGATATGAGCAGTATTTTACGAGACATGACGAAAATTTAACTTTTTGTCACCAGTAAAGTGGTACCTCTGACTGGCGTACGTGATTCATTTTTGCGATTTTCTTCTTATATTTGATTGTAAGTCCTTAATATTAAATTTCATGAAAATCCGTTCTGTTGAAGCCGAGAACGAACATGCGGACGGACGGACGGACAGGCAGACGGACGGACGGACAGACCGACGATAATAGGCGCTCATGCTGGAAGCGAAACGCGCCTAAAAAAGGATTTAATATTATCCTAATGTTCAGTTTTCAAAATTAAGAAAATTTTTAGAAAACGTTTAGGTCTAAAAATTACAACTTCAAAAATTTGGCAAAAGGTAAACAAAAAAGTTTCAATGTCCTCTTGATAATACAGAAATAAAGCAAGTTTTCCTCGGTCCATTGGCCACGCTTCCTGGCTGCCTCCCTTCTTTTGTAAACTGGGCATCGTTGAGAGGTCTACAAGCGAAAAACTTCATAATAAAATGAACTAATAATCTTTTTAAAAAGAAAGGAATGGAAACTTCGCCAATTACAACATGTTATTACATCATTTTACAACTAAAATATTCAGTAACTACGGCATATTATTAAAAAATTCATTGTCAAGCAATACTATTGGGTGCGGCATATCACCCTTAAAAAACCGCGGCAAGTGTCCCGAACTGCAGGGATAGATGCCGTACCTAGCTGATAAGCTTTCACTTGTGTTGCAATGGCGGACTTTGAAAGAAGAAGCATCAGCACAGCGACTATTTTCGTTTAAAATAATTAGTTACAGTAAAACGCTGCAAGAAGTAGTTTAGAAAACGATAAAGCAACTATGAATAAAAAGTTTCATGATAAAATTTGTGTACTTACCTAACAAAAACAAGAGCCACGACTAAAAAACACAACGGAGTTTGACCACGTGTCATCACAATACTGTTCTTCACTCAACGGAACTGTTGCCATGGTCAATGGAGCCATATAGCTTCATACCTAAAAACTACAGCTAGTGCGGCAACTGTCCCGGTGCGTCGCGTCACCAGGTTTTGCCTTATATATATATATATATATATATATATATATATATATATATATATATATATACATATATATATATATATATATATATATATACACATAAGTAGACTTGCTTGCATTCTGCAAGGATTTTCAAATTTCAGAATTTTTACAATTTCGATTTTTTCCCAAACGAATTTGTCCAAAATTTCAAGTATTTAGCTGATTTACAAGCGCCTTTAATTTTAATGATAGTATAATGCAGTAATGGGGCAAAAAAGCCCCTAATATTTCGAATTATTTCAATACCGGGTTTCTTCCTTTTGTTTTAACTAAGAACCCACAATTCTGCCAAATTTCAAGTTCGTAGCTCATTAAGAAGCGCCTTATATTTTCCACATTCGTATTGGACAGAAATGGGGCAAAACAGCCCCTAAAAATTGGAATTATATTTTCTGCTATTAAAGTCAGATAGTGTTATTTCCTGATTGCTATGGTACCTAATTAAACTATTTCATTATATTTTGCTTTACTGTATATGTTGCCGTTAGTTGTCATGCTTTGAAGAAAATTTTCATGGGGGTTCCGCAAAAAGAAAATATTATTGTTTGGTGTTCCGTGGTGTTCCGTTTAAGAAACACTGCTCTAGAAAATACAACTTCCTACAGGTTTTCTTAAAACAATATTTCGTAAAACCGATAGTACAATAAAATTGATATTTTGATTTTTCGTAGTTTTTTTGCAAATATATCCTTTAAAACTCAATTTTTGTAAATTGTTTTTATTAAAATAGTTGTAGAAAATAATGTTTGATAAACTAATGTATAGCCCCTCAAAAATGACTGGAGGAAAGATCCATTAAGATTTACATGAATACCCTGCAAGCCGCCAGAAGCGTTTGGCAGGGGGTAACACAGTACCAAATGAACTGTAACTAATTCCTCTGTTGGACTGTCTTATCGCATCTGGGAAAAAGAATCGGTAGTATTTCTCGGTTTTAGCGATTGTTTCGACATATTTTCTCGTACTCTCTGGTCTAACAATAGGTTCACTAACACCGATGGGTACAACTACATCACTTCGTAATAGCCTGGTCGTATAGATATTGTGTTGATTTCACGATACCATGTGGTCCGTGAAGAGTCTCACTTTACACTTTATATTATCCGCTAAATCATTTATATAGAGGGCGAGTCAATAAATAAGGTGAATTTAAGTGCAGCATCAGCATAGTTTATTCCAAAAACATGCACATACACTATTTTTCATTGCAGTCACCTCCTCTCTCGACACATTTAGCCCAGCAACTGACAAGCTTTCTGATTCCATCAGAGAAAAATCTGATGCGGCCAACACATGACTTTCTCCATATTTTGGGTATAGATATTTAAATTCTTTTTATGAATAGCATTATAAGGCAAAATTATTATCTCGTATAGTAAAAGTTTACAGTCGTCCTTATTGCCGTAAATGACGTATATTTTGAATATGTTTACATAATCCACCGCTACATGGTGGTGCCGCTGTATACTGCAAATTAAGAAAAAGCAAAATATCTCCGAAATGGATGGTTCTACGAAAATTAGTTTCAAACAAAACTTGGAAGAAATATTATTCTCTACAAGTTTGTACGGCAAGAAGATTACCAATAACGATGTTTTTAAGGAGAAAGCCGAAAAACCGCTTATTTAAAAATAACTACACTACACTACAATAGAAAAGTGTTTCAAATGAAAGTTGTAGGAAATTACATTCTCTATAAATTTTGTATAGAACTCTAAATACAAGAATAATGTTTTAACGGAGAAATATCGCAAAAACCGAATCGGGTTACGAATAAACCTCGACTTTCGGTTACCCGTTATGCTCGAAAAACTAATCAGTTCTTTATTCTCATGTTAAAGTGTTATATATGAAGTTTGGTAACGATATGGCACGTACTTTTTGAGTTAAAGCGCCCACAATAACATATACACACACGCACAGGCATCATTCCGAAAATAGTCTAAACGTGTTCTAGGGACCTCAAAACCTGTATTTCCGTTGAAATCTCGAAGTCGATTTTTTTCGTGAACACAATATTTTCCCATTACTACGTATGGAGAAAGTAAAAATAATGGGTACATACGTCTGTGAAAAATGTAAGTCACCTTATTTATTGACTCACCTCGAATATCAAGAATAACAGATGTCCGATTACACTCCCCTGAGGCACGCCGCAAGTCACTTTGACGACGTCTGAGTCAACTACATCGAATACTACTCTCTGGGTTCTATCGGAAAGGGGCGAGGTGATCCAATTTACAATTTTCTCGTAAATTGAATAAGCCTGTGATTTTTTCAATATTTTTGCGTGGGAATCGGTGTCAAAGGCTTTCCTAAAGTCTAAAAGTACTGCATCTACTCCAAATCCTTTATCCGCTGCTTTCACAATATCATGCGTGAGTAGAGCGAAGTGTCTCTCACATGACATGCCTCTTCGGAAACCATCCTAGTTTCTATTCAGAGCACATTTACTCTCGAAGAATCGCATTATTTAGCTGCTGATAATGTGCTCAAAAACATTACAGAAGATTGGTGTCAATGATAAATGGGCGGTAGTTCTCCACTTTTAATTTACTTCCCGTTTCGTGTAATGGTGTAACGTGGGCTCTTTTCCATATCACGGGAACTACTTCCTCGTCTAAAGATTTTGTGAATACGATCTTAAGGTACGGAGCTATGTCGTTCGCTAGCGAGTTTTTAATGAACGCAGGAATGGCTTCCGACCCTGGCGATTGTCTTTTATGGCCCTGATTTAGAAATTTAACGATACCGCTTTCGGATATTTCTATGTCGCTCACGTTTGAGTCTATACGAGTAGGGAAATCAATGAAAAGACCGCTGTCGATAGTTCAAACTATTTATGGAGATCATATTAACATCAGAAACTTCAACTGTCTTGAAAATCGTTTCCCCCTCCCATCCTTACCCGTCTCCATCACTCTCTCTGCTCATTTCTCCCCCCTGCCATCCCTGTACTCGTGACGCCTGCCATACATGTCCCCGTGACGCCTACCTTCCTTTTTCCTATTTCATGAAAGCATCAAGCTCGTTGCCTAGGCAGCCGATTGTTGCGACCCAGAAAAATTATCACTTCTTTCCGAATTCCGTCTTCAAAAATAAGAAACTACAATTTTTAGACTTTCCGATATCTTAAGTTCCGAGTTCTAATCATGACGGAGTATAATTTTAACATGCAAATTACTTGTTCTCTTAGGGGGCAAAAAAAGGGGTAAAATGTGCCAAAATAGCCCCTCTAAATTAGCATTTCGACAGTTTTGGATTTTTTCCTTCGGTTATGACGAAAAACCTATAATCGCGCCAAATTTCAAATTTGTAACTCATCTGGAATTACTTCATAATTTTGTATCGTCCTATATCATAATGTCAGAAGCATCTATACGTATATTATAGACTAGGGGCTCGCCCCTGGAGTTTACGGCTACCAACCCCGTGTCTCGCTTCGCGTTGCGTTTTCACCCGCGAATTTTTATAATTTCGGTTTTTTATACGGTCTTCCTAAAACCCTACAATTATAGCAAATTTAAAATATGTAGCTATTCAGGAAGTGCCTTAAAATTTTTATCCTTCTGTGGGACCAAAACGGGGCCCACAGCCTCTAATATTTGGAACTTTTACAATTTCAGATTCTTCGGTTTTTTTACTAATAACCTATTATCCTGCCAAACTTCGTGTCTGTAGCTTTTTAAGAAGTGCCTTATAATTTTTATTCTCCTGTGGGGAAAAATGAGGCAAACATCCACTAAAATTAGGTTTTTTTATAATTTCGGGTTTTTTCCTTCGGTTTCTACTAACAACCCAGTATCCTGCAAAATTTCGAGTCTGTAGCTCATGGAGAAATTCATTATCTTTGATTTGATATGATTAGATTCTTTTACTAAGACTAGTATGTTAAATCGTTTCTTCGAAAATTGCTTCACAATAGACAGCGGTGATTTCATTGATTTTCCTACTCGTATAGACTCAAATATGAGCGACATAGAAATATCCGAAAGCGGTATCGTTAAATTTCTAAATCAGGGCCATAAAAGAAAATCGCCAGGGCCTGAAGCCATACATGCATTCATTATAAACTCGTTAGCAAACGAATTAGCTCCGTACCTTAAGATTCTATTCAGAAAATCTTTAGATGAGTGTGTAGTTCCTTTGATATGGAAAACAGCCGACGTTACACTAATACATAAAACGGGAAGTAAATTAAAAGTGGAGAACTACCGCCCTATATCGTTGACGTCAATCTTCTGTAAGGATTTGAGCACATCATCGGTAGCTCAATAATGCGATTTCTCGAAAGCAAAGATGCGCTTAATAGAAACCTCCGGAGAGGCAGGTCATGCGAGACTCAGTTAGCTCTACTCATACAGGATATTGTGAAAGCAGCGGATAAAGGAATAGGAGTTGATGCAGTATTTTTAGACTTTAGGAAAGCCTTCTACACCGTTTATCACCTGAAAATAGTGCAAAAATTAAGGGCTTATTCAATTAACGAGAAAATTGTAAATTGGATCGCCTCGTTTCTTTCCGATAGAACCCAGAGAGTAGTCCTCGATGGAGTTGCATCAGACGTCGTCAAAGTGACTTCCGGCGTGCCTCAGGGAAGTGTAATCGGACCTCTGTTATTCTTGATATATATATTTGATTTAGCGGATAACACAAAGTGTAAAGTTAGACTCTTCGCGGATGACACACTTGTCTATGGAGAAATCAACACAATACACGATCAGGAGAATTTGCAAAAGGACCTTCAGGCTATTACGAAATGGTGTATAGATTGGCAACTCGACCTGAATATAGAGAAATGCGCCGTAATGTACTTCACGAGCTCCACGAATTTCAACCATTACCCGTACCAAATATCTGAACTAAAGCTAAAATACGTCAATAGCTACAAATACCTAGGAGTATCTCTCAGTAGCAATTTGTCTAGTAGAGAGCATATCAAAACCGTTATAGCATCGGCAAACAGAATTCAAGGGCTTTACTCTAGAGTCCTGCGGGGATGTCCCTCGAATGTGAAGGAAATCGCATACTTTTCCTTAATACGACCCGTCGTGGAATACTGTTGCGCCGTCTGGGACCCTTTCGAGGTGTGCCTAAGTAGGGAGCTCGAAATGGTTCAGCGTAGAGCTGCTTGATTCGTAAAAGGAGAATATCGGTATGATGCGACTGTATCAGAGATATTGAGGGATCTGAAATGGCAGACGTTGAAGAGTAGAAGAATTGACTTCAACTTACCTTCAATGGACTGGAATCATAATTGCTTTGATCCCGGTGGTAGAGAGCGTGAATCATGCGAAGCACTTACAGAAACCTTCGTCAAACTCTCGTTGTGTCAGCTAGTAAGATGTCCCACGAGATCGAACAATATATTAGATTTACTCGTAACGAACTACCCCGAGCGTATGAACAAGCTTTCCATAGAGGAAGGAATAAGCGATCATAATGCTGTGTACGTAGAATTTAAGCTAAAAGTGGAGAAACAGGTTAAGGCTAGAAGACGCGTATATATGTACGCCAAAGGCGATTTCTCGAAATTTAGGTCTTTTTTACAGACACAATTCCCTTATTTCTGCGGGGCATCTATCGACGCCAGTACAGAGGAATTATGGTGCGTGTTCAGGGATATGATGCGAGAGGGTACGGATAAATTCATTCCACATAAACTTAAACGTGATGGTACAGCCAGACAGTTAGTTGAGCTCTTGGACGGCAAAGAAAACTTCACTCTCGCTTAAATACCAATTCTTCAAAAGTCACAGAGGAACAGAGGTCAATGATACGGCATCAATATAGAGAGGCGCGGTCAAGAGCTAGAGTAACAATGCGAGGGGCGTTTAGTGATTACAAAAATAAAGTTTTGCATAATAATTTGAAAGAAAATGCGAAAGTATTTTGGTCGTACGTAAGGGAGGTTCATGATAGAGGCCCCACCATAGCGTCATTGAGAACGGAGGCAGGTGATGTAGTACACGATAGCGCGGAAAAAGCGAACTTGTTACATGAACACTTTCAGACAGTGTTTATTTCGCTGAGCAACGAATTTGAGGAACCAGCTTTGAATGATGAGGGAAATTCGATGGAAGATTTGGTATTCTCGGAAACAGGTATCGCCCGCCAGCTGGCGTCGATTAAGCAAAATAAGTCTCCCGGGCCGGAGGGCATACCCGCGCGTGTGTTGAACCGATTGTCGTGATCTATCGTGGAATATGCATATCCGAAGGATCGTAGGCGCAGCTAATAAGAAATTAGGCTTCGTAGGCGGAATAGTAAGAAATAGCACGGAACAGGTACGAGAAACGTGTTATTTATCATTGGTCAGATCTCAGGTCGAAAACGCTTCCAGCATATGGGATCAGTACGAAAAGAGACAGATACTTGAGTTAGAAAGAATCCAACGCAGAGCAGCTAGATTCGTAAAGCAAAAATATGAGTAAAAATTAAGCGTCACATCACTCTTGAAGGAGTTGAATTGGATATCGCTAGAGGATCGCAGAATTAGCGCTAGGTTAAGGCTTCTGGACAAATTTAGGTCGGATGTTCTCTTAGAGGAGGTCTCAGGAATATTAAAGGCACCTACGTACATGGGCAGGCACGATCACGAGAATAAAATACGAAAGATCGACTGTAGGACCGAGCGATATCAGGGCTCGTTTTTCCCAAGGACCATACGGGATCATAATAGGAGAGTGATTCCCACGAGGGAGGTTATTAGGTAGGTTTTGGTGTGCTGCACCCCCTGCCACCCACCAGTCTGGTGATTTGCAGGGTATCATGTAGATGTAGAAGGAGTTCATTTTCCGCCACCACATGGTGCTGTGATCATTGGTGTCTTATTGTTATTGAAGCCGAAAAGAGTATCATTAATCGTGAACTATATTTTAATACGAATGGACCAAATATTTGAAATATTAATTGTTTATTATTGAATATTATTAATATAAAACTATTTTGGATGGCGAATTCTGAAGATGAATTATTATTATCACTTGCTGCAGTACGTGTAATAAAGAAAACGCAGAGGGTAAAAATATAAAATGATAAGAGAATATGGTGCAAGACGTGGCTGCTGAAAAGGAACGCGTTTTCTCACATCAATTTAATAAAAGTATTACGTAGTGAGCCTGGTGATTTTCGTATCTACTTACGTATGGGCGACTCCACTTATACTGAATTATTAAACTTAGTTACACCTATAATTCGGAAACAAGACACATGTATGAGGAGCTCAATCACACCTCATGAAAGATTAACTGCAACATTAAGGTTTTTGGCTACAGTAAGGACATTGGAAGATTTAAAGTTTTCCGCATGTGTCTCAAAATCGTCACTTAGCGACATAATCCCAGGAACATGTGAAGCCATTTACAATGTACTGAAAGAAAAGTATTTGAAGGTAAAAAGAATTTTTATTATCATATTTTTATTAAAAAATTTTATATAAAATTATTCAATGAATAATAATAATATATGAATATCAGGAGTCTTAGAAAACATTACAAAGAATTTTTAATATTGTTAGATGAAGTAAGTAAATATTCTAAAATCGGTGTCATAATTATTACGAAAGCAAACATATCGTAAGTGATGAAGAGCCCCCATTGTACTATATTAGGGGATATGAGATGATATATAATCTTAAAAAACTTGGTAGGGGAGGTGGTGTACTAATTTATGTACTGATGGAACACTTTGTCAAAATAGTGCAAGCCAACAATTTCATGTGATGCTTGTATTCAAGGGAAGAATGTTACTGTATTGGTGTTTAAGACCAACTCATCTTAAAGTAAAGGACTTCCTTAATGAATTACCAAATATTTTGTTAAATTTAAGTAACAAAGAAATTATCTTATGTGGAGATTTTAATGTTAACTTAAAAGGTAGTTATAATATAGAAGTTATTAGATATAAGGATGTCTTAGCTTATGTAGGTTTCAAACAAATTATAAAAGGATATACAAGGGAAGTGCTTGTCAATGGATATTTAATATAATCTTATTTGGACCATATTCATTACAAAGGTTCATAGTTGGACTGTGGGGGCATGGTCATTTTTTCAACTAAAATGTCATACGCTTGAGATTTTGCATTCCTATCACTGTAGTCCTTGCTCTTCACCTTCCACAGACAAGGAAACGATTTATATAGTTCGATAAATTCTAATAAACAACGCTTTTCCTTCGTGGACATTGCTGTTGAACTGTAAAACCTGAATACGAGGGTGAAAGGGAGTAAACGGAAAGCACTGAACCGTGGAAATACGAATGAAAACACAAAAATCACTTGTTGATCTGTTTTGAATAACGTCCGAGTCGGGAGTGTGGCGCTGGCGGTCGTATTGTGCATGCGTAAAATTTGAGATTAGTGCGACATCCTTTTACACGTTCAGATGTTTGTGCCAACTTCCAACTTTTTTTCTGACAAGACCAGACTTTACTCAAACCAAACATTTTGGTTTGCGCAAACCGCGATTTCTCGTTCACACGTACGATTTCTTTGCACAAATTGGTTTGTACAAACTAGTTTGTGCAAATTTTTTGAGCGTCTAAACGGCACTTAAGGCTAAGGCCACACGGGCGTTTTTCGCGGCGATGGTGAGCGTGAAGAAACCGCCGGTGCAATTAGACACCTAGAGGCGGCCACACGAGGCGTTCGGAAACGATCGTTAAAAAACTCGAGTGCCAGACCGAGCCGGTAATATAACGACCGACAGATAGTGTTGCACATGCATACATTTCGTACTTTTTCCCGCGACACGCTTTCGAAACGCCCCCTGGCCCATCTGCGCCGCGGCGTTCGACCATGAGAATGCGTCCCTCCCGCAGTCGAAAAACGCCCGTGTGGCATATTCCATAAGGAAACATAAGACCTATTTTGTAGCGTTATCTTGACGCCAGTCTTCGCCGCGGAAAAACGCCCGTGTGGCCCTAGCCTAAAGCCGGGTACACACTTGAGCAGAACCTCGTCGCGAGCCTCGTTGCGAACAAGTCCATCTTCGGGTTGATGTTCGCTGAAAGTTTGTAGGGGCCCACTCTGGCGAACAACGTCGCGAACAACGTCTCTGTTCTCCCTTCGTAAGGCTGCAAGTAAAGAAGTCATCTTCTTTTTGCACTCGTCAACACTTATTTCCACCTCCGATGCTATCTCCATCCACGCATCAAACTTTTTTATTTTTTTTTAAATGCAACGCATGCTGCGGATTCCACAACAACTCTTTACACCTATAAGCTTCTATTAACTGTAAAGTTTTATCCTGTGTCCACTCCATGTTCACTCTGTGGCGAGAACAACCAGACTGAGGGGTTGAGTGAATTATGGAAGTGTTTCTCTGGAGTGAGAGACAATGTTCGTGGAAACGTCCAAACTTGGAAGAACCTCGTCACGAACATCCCTTTGATGTGACGCACAAATTATGACAACTAGTGGGACGCCGCAAACCTCATGCCGAACACAAAATGTTCGCCTTAATGTTCGGGGCGGCGTTCGCCGCGCCGTCCACACTATGTTCGCGTTGAGGTTCGCGACGAGGTTCTCCTCAAGTGTGTACCCGGCTTAAGGCGTAGTGTTCGAAGATGGGGATCCAACTCGCTTACAGTGACGAGCGAGTAGTCGCCGGTTCAAACTGTCTTGAAGCATAAAGCGATACATTTCGACCATAACCATTCACAACCTTCTCCGCATCTCCCTCCAGTGCCTGGAATTCACAAATCCCTCTCTCTCTCCATCCGCTTTCTAAATCTCCCCTCTATACCTCTAGCTATTCTCCCCCTCTCCCTTCATATCCCCTCTCTCCCCATATTTCATTTCTCTCTCAATCTCCACGCTCTTTCACTCTCCATCTCAATGTTAGTTCGGCTTTAGCACCTGAAGGGAACGGAAGTATGTAACTTTCACTTTCACAACGGCCGCTGACATCCATAACTCAACTTTACCTACCAAACAACCACCAGTACGAAGATCAGATATAATAATAACGGCAAAAACGTGAAGTCCATTTTCACCGCAGAAACCGGTTGGCAGCAGGAACTGTAACTCCTCCTAGAAAGGTAAAACAGATATTCTTACTGAAAATATTCAACATATCCCAAAATTATTTATATCGAGATTTAGAAGAGAAGGTAATTCATTGATTTAAGAAATACATCTCAGCCACGGGTTAAGGCAAAATCTTCCGGATTCTCTCTAACATCGATGAGCAGCATGGGCGACTTGATGCACTTGAGCAGTATTGCAGTATAGTAACTGTCAAATAATTCAAGGTGTACCTGAACGCGATAGCGTAGATGTTATCTACATCTGTCTGCATTTACATGATACCCTGCAAATCACCAGACTGGTGGGTGGCAGGGGGTGCAGCACACCAAAACCTACCTAATAACCTCCCTCGTGGGAATCACTCTCCTATTATGGTCCCGTATGGTCCTTGGGAAAAACGAGCCCTGATATCGCTCGGTCCTACAGTCGATCTCTCGTATTTTATTCTCGCGATCGTGCCTGCCCATGTACGTAGGTGCCTCTAATATTCCTGACACCTCCTCTAAGAGAACTTCCGAACTAAATTTTTCCAGAAGCCTTAAGCTAGCGCTAATTCTGCGATCCTCCAGCGATATCCAATTCAATTCCTTCAAGAGTGGTGTGACGCTTAATTTTTACTCATATTTTTGCTTTACGAATCTGGCTGCTCTGCGTTAGATTCTTTCTAACTCAAGTATCTGTCTCTTTTCGTACGGATCCCATATGCTGGAAGCGTATTCGACCTGAGGTCTGACCAATGATAAATAACACGTTTCTCGTACCTGTTCCGTGCTATTTCTTACTATTCTGCTTACGAAGCCCAATTTCTTATTAGCTGCGCCTACGATCCTTCGGATATGCATATTCCACGATAGATCACGACGAATGGTGACTCATAAGTATTTAACGTACTCTGTAGATTGGATATTCAATCTATCAATTCTGTATTCCGAGTCTAATTCATTGTTCTTACTCTTCCAGAAACTCAATAGGGAACATTTGCTGTGATTAACTTCGATTTTCCAATCTTGACATCATGCTGAAAGTGCGTTTCAATCTTCCTGGAGCGATTTTTGGTCATCCTGACTCGTTATCTCCTTATATAAAACGGTGTCGTCTGCGAAAAGTCTTATTTTGCAGCGAACTACCCAGCAGATACCGTTTATATATATCAGGAATAGTAGTGGGCCTATGGCACTTCGCTGTGGAACACCTGATGCGACTTTTACCGGGTATGAAGATTTCCCATCAATAACTACTATCTGTTTTCTGTTTGAGAGGAAGTCTTTTACCCAACTCACTATATGAGGGTTTATGCCGTACTTTCCTAGTTTTCCTATTAATTTATTATGGGTTACTTTGTCAAACGCTTTTTTTGAAATCAATGAAAATGGCATCAACCGAGTGTATTTCTCTCCGCATTGCAACAAATCGTTTGCGAACAGGGCGAGCTGCGTTTCGAACCAATGATAAATAACAAGTTTCTCGTACCTGTTCTGTGCTACTTCTTACAATTCTGCCTACGAAGCCAATTTCTTATTAGCTGCGCCTACGATCCTTCGAATATGCATATTCAACGATAGATCACGACAAATGTTGACTCCTAAATATTTAACGTACTCTGCAGATTGGATATTCAATCTATCAATTCTGTACTCCGAGTCAAATTCATTGTTCTTACTCTTCCAGAAACTCAATAGGGAACATTTGCTGTGATTAACTTCGATTTTCCAATCTGGACACCATGCCATATTATTGACCCCTGTTTCTCTGTGAATTTTGAAGAATTGGTATTTAAGCGAGAGTGAAGTTTTCTTTGCCGTCCAAGAGCTCAACTAACTGTCTGGCTGTACCATCACGTTTAAGTTTATGTGGAATGAATTTATCCGTACCCTCTCGCATCATATCCCTGAACACGCACCATAATTCCTCTGTACTGGCGTCGATAGATGGATATTCAATCTATCAATTCTGTATTCCGAGTCTAATTCATTGTTCTTACTCTTCCAGAAACTCAATAGGGAACATTTGCTGTGATTAACTTCGATTTTCCAATCTTGACATCATGCTGAAAGTGCGTTTCAATCTTCCTGGAGCGATTTTTGGTCATCCTGACTCGTTATCTCCTTATATAAAACGGTGTCGTCTGCGAAAAGAATTGGTATTTAAGCGAGAGTGAAGTTTTCTTTGCCGTCCAAGAGCTCAACTAACTGTCTGGCTGTACCATCACGTTTAAGTTTATGTGGAATGAATTTATCCGTACCCTCTCGCATCATATCCCTGAACACGCACCATAATTCCTCTGTACTGGCGTCGATAGATGGATATTCAATCTATCAATTCTGTATTCCGAGTCTAATTCATTGTTCTTACTCTTCCAGAAACTCAATAGGGAACATTTGCTGTGATTAACTTCGATTTTCCAATCTTGACATCATGCTGAAAGTGCGTTTCAATCTTCCTGGAGCGATTTTTGGTCATCCTGACTCGTTATCTCCTTATATAAAACGGTGTCGTCTGCGAAAAGTCTTATTTTGCAGCGAACTACCCAGCAGATACCGTTTATATATATCAGGAATAGTAGTGGGCCTATGGCACTTCGCTGTGGAACACCTGATGCGACTTTTACCGGGTATGAAGATTTCCCATCAATAACTACTATCTGTTTTCTGTTTGAGAGGAAGTCTTTTACCCAACTCACTATATGAGGGTTTATGCCGTACTTTCCTAGTTTTCCTATTAATTTATTATGGGTTACTTTGTCAAACGCTTTTTTTGAAATCAATGAAAATGGCATCAACCGAGTGTATTTCTCTCCGCATTGCAACGATAGATCACGACAAATGTTGACTCCTAAATATTTAACGTACTCTGCAGATTGGATATTCAATCTATCAATTCTGTACTCCGAGTCAAATTCATTGTTCTTACTCTTCCAGAAACTCAATAGGGAACATTTGCTGTGATTAACTTCGATTTTCCAATCTGGACACCATGCCATATTATTGACCCCTGTTTCTCTGTGAATTTTGAAGAATTGGTATTTAAGCGAGAGTGAAGTTTTCTTTGCCGTCCAAGAGCTCAACTAACTGTCTGGCTGTACCATCACGTTTAAGTTTATGTGGAATGAATTTATCCGTACCCTCTCGCATCATATCCCTGAACACGCACCATAATTCCTCTGTACTGGCGTCGATAGATGCCCCGCAGAAATAAGGGAATTGTGTCTGTAAAAAAGACCTAAATTTCGAGAAATCGCCTTTGGCGTACATATATACGCGTCTTCTAGCCTTAACCTGTTTCTCCACTTTTAGCTTAAATTCTACGTACACAGCATTATGATCGCTTATTCCTTCCTCTATGGAAAGCTTGTTCATACGCTCGGGGTAGTTCGTTACGAGTAAATCTAATATATTGTTCGATCTCGTGGGACATCTTACTAGCTGACACAACGAGAGTTTGACGAAGGTTTCTGTAAGTGCTTCGCATGATTCACGCTCTCTACCACCGGGATCAAAGCAATTATGATTCCAGTCCATTGAAGGTAAGTTGAAGTCTCCTACAATTATAATGCCCCCCCCTGTATTTTTCGATATTAGCGTTGCTACTTGTTTCTCGAGATTATGAATCATTTCTAAACTTGCATTGGGAGGCCTATAAAATGCGCATATATTTGCTATAGTGTAATCGCTTCCTCTAACTCCACACAAAACACTTTCTATTTCGGCGTCAATAATCGGTAGTGGAAAACTTTCGTATGCCTTGCTGACTGCTATAAATACTCCACCACCTGTCCGGATACTAAGATCCTTTCTAAAAATTCTAGAGTCTTCAGGGAATACCACCTGACTTGCAATCTCGTCAGTGAGCAAACTCTCTGTTCCGATCACGACATCGGTTTCTAGAATGCGAATAATATGCTCAAAATCGGCAATTTTCTTACGGATGCTGAGGCAGTTCAATACGACGACATTTAATTTCTCACCATCGCTTCTCAGATAAACCTCAGCCTTACCATTCGTAATCGTTTTAGGAATACATGCGTTCTTCATACTATTATTCAGCCAATTGGTTGCTATAGCATTTTCTTTCTGATCGCGTTTTATTTCACCATTTTTATCAAAATCCCAAACGTTAACACTATTGACATCACGGATTTCAGCGCCTTCATCGCTCGGTAACTCTAATTTATTTGCGGTATTGGCCGGATTTCTCATAATATTTTTGTCTGTTACCCTCCCAATTACACCCATTCCCCTAAGACGCCTCACTCTACCCTGCTCTCTAGCCTAAAAAAGCCCTACTATGCTCAAGGACGGCCCTTCAATTCTTCGATGGTAAATTGAAAATCACCCTGCCATCTCATCGAATCGAACGCGACCACCGTCTAGGAACCTTTAGACGAGTTTAGGACTAATCACTTGCTCGTCCAACCACAACAATTACTCTCTTACTGTGATAGGGACCCCGCGAGGTGGAATAACAAACACGTTTCGGCAAAGAAGAAAAAATTCCTCGAGGAAGCCAGGGACACTTTATGTAGAGAATCTGTCTGAACTTCGGTTGGAATAATAATTGTGCTTCGAAGCGATGAAGGGGAGTTCATTCTTACCACCTGCATAGAGTTCGAGAGACTGAGGAATTCTCATCTCCGCTCTTCTTGCTATCATCTGCTTCTTAATCTATTGGTGGCGGTATAATCCTTCCCATTGGTCCCGTGTCACCCGGTGTTAGTCGATTATTGTTTTAGTGATAGTGCCTTTCCCTTGCAAATGTCTTGTTCTTGTGTTGTGTATATGCTGTAAGACATAACGTCTTGGCTTATATATCATTATAGCGTAAGTTCATTCTTTTCCGTGCTAGTGTAGTGAAATCTCCCATCGTGTATTTGCAG
The DNA here is from genome assembly GCA_036926305.1 of Uropetala carovei. Taxonomy (NCBI): domain Eukaryota; kingdom Metazoa; phylum Arthropoda; class Insecta; order Odonata; family Petaluridae; genus Uropetala; species Uropetala carovei. Next base: position 120,767 of record JAXCHB010000185.1, on the reverse strand, counting down.
TTTATGCCTCCTTATCAAGGTCAGTGTGTAGTCTGCGATGTAGGGCTTTTCTATATTCTCATGTATGTACGTTGTATAACGAGAAAGTTTTGTAATACGGAAAAAATTCAACCTCAAGATTTTGATATAAATGTACCTACACGTTATACCTGTACGTGAGTCCGAAAAAAAAGATCTCTCTCTCTCTGATTGTTCACAACTCTTGAGCCTAGAAGTTAAAGTGAAAATAAAAATATATAAAAAAATTATTTTTAATTTATACTCCGTTTTATGAAGGGCATTGATAGCACAATATAATTTTTTTTATTCAAGAGAACGTCTTGTTCATAACGAAAATTATCATTGTATATGACCATGAATCTCTTTAAAAAAGAGGCGTTGCAAATGATGATTAAATAATTCAGTGCCTAAAAATAGACTGTAAATTCTTGTTTAATCAAAATATGCCGTACCTCTTTTATGATTCATAATTCATGATCATATAGAAAACAGATTTTCCTTAAAATCCAGATATTTATCTAGAACTCAAAAATATATTTTATATTTTTTATTGCGTTTTATAAAAAGGGTATAACTTTAAAATATAATTATGACAATGAGATCAAATTGTGTTGTATTAATTTGCATCAGGCACTACTATTCAACACTGAAATTAATATTGTAGCTAATGTTGTTATAAAAATTTCATAAAGAATTTTTTGACGATGACATTTTTTCAAACTATGATTTAATGCTATGATCTATGCACCACTTCAAAATTCTTTCCCCAGATCTAAACGAACACTTTATTAAGCCTTGAAATGATGAAAATATATCTGGACTTTTAAAGTAGCAGATGAGACTATTAACACAATATAAAACTTAAACAGGAGGTGCTCAGTCTACCTGTTAATTATCAACCAGAATAAGGTTATAATATACTTTAAATTTAATTAATCTTATGCATGCCATACAATCGCTCAATTTGGCTACCAAAAAACACACATCATGTTAACAAAATTGACCATTGATTCTGATTTGAATTCTTATTAATTCATGCTCAACAATTCTTTTAAGAATTCACTAAAAATCTAAGATGAATGGTCATTGAAATTCCACATTTTAATAAAATGCATAAGAATTCACCCCTACAGAACTAAAGCTGACATGGGATGCAGTGCTCAATTTTGTAATGAAATACTTCTACTCACAGGAAATTTCCACTATATTCTTATAGCCTCTCAGAAAACTGTTATTAAATTGTACATAGGTGATGTTTAAGAGAAAATCTAAACAATTTTGGAAGTTTATATTATTTAGGTTAAATAGGAAAATTTTTCAAGTGTAATTCGTAATAATATTTCTTTCAAACACAACAAATTTGATCGGTGAATTTGTGTTTGTCGGCCGTGAAGCAACTATATTTTTCGGGAAGAATTTTATTGCTAATGTAAGATGTGGAGATCGATTTAATCTTAACTGATTTATGCTTTTACCTCACTCAATTTCGGCTTCTTTTGCCAAACGTCGTGATTGATTTTTCCCCAGCTTACTGAATTTTTTTCTCATTGTTCTTGTGTTTCTTTATTTACACGAACTTCATAATTTAATTTAACTTTTCTAATCGTTCCAGAAGATTATTTTTAATATATACTCTCCATTCTATTATCTTATTTTCTTGTGGTACCTATACACAGTGCCGGCCCAAGTCTTTTTTCGAGTGTGAGCAATAATTTATTTGGCCGCCCCTAATAAAGGAATTCTTTACCAACCGCGGTTTCTAGTATCCACGGCTAGTGAAATATAAATATGTATGCATGTATGTTGTCTTACCAACACCGTACAAAGTTTTGAGAATACGCTATTTCAAGGGAACATTCATTATTTTCCAATGCAAAATTTATTTAATCCTACCAATTTTGTTAGCTTTTTGACGAAAAACATCTATAATCACCAGAAAATTGTAATAATTACTTTTATTTTCTTATTCATTACAAGCACGGGTATACACAATATATTATGTTAGTATTTTAATAAATTTTCCCGATGGCGCTGTTTTCTTGGAAGGAAACTTTTGGTTAGCGAAGTACTTACTATTGTTCAATTTCCTATCCGTAACCACACGAGGAAAGCAGCCCATAAACAGTCGATTTTTCTCTACGTTTATTAAGCGTTTTAGAACATCTCTGATGTTAATGAAGTGTTAGATTTGCAACAAAATTTACAGCAAAAGCAAAATACTACATTCTTCGAATGTGAATAAACCAACCATTGCCTATTAATTTGTTCACCGTTACTCAATACTCTAATGTAATAGGATACATTAAAACATCTTTTATTCTTATCCTTTGGAAAAAGTACACTGTGTAAACTTAACGGGGGGCTCTTTTTTTTTACCAAAATATCTATCACTGCACTGTACAATTTTGGCCATAAAGCTGGATCCTCCAAAACATTTACACTAAAATCTTTTGAATCAATTTCACAAAATTTTTTATCACTAGATTGTTCTGACACTGTTGGAACGCCAAAATCTTCCGAAACACTTTCTTCAATGAATCCTAATGTTTCAAAATCTTGAGTTTCCCCGAAGCAGGAATCTCTATCAACATCACGGCTACATGAGCCTGGAGTGTCTCCATCAAAACTTTCTCTTGGTTTTAAATATTTTAGGAAAGCGCCTTTGTGTTTGGTGCAAATATATTCTTTTTCCGCTTTCCGCTTTTTATATTCACACCCAGACAAACGAAACTTCTTTTTGATTCCATCCGCCATTCTAAAATGAAATAAATTAAGGGATTTATTATAAGTTCACTTTTAATTATTATTTTGAATTTCTTTACAAAAGTGTAGTATTATTAAAAATCATTACCAAGTATTTTGAATAGTATGTGTAGCCGAAATAGTGGAAAATGTAATGATTAATAATCAATAAAACTAAATATTAAAATGTAATTTCTCCGGCAATACAGAATTCCAGTTGAGTTAATACTCGACTTAAACGAAAACTGTCAAACGTCGGGCAGTTACCCTTCAGACTATGGACGATTAATTGTGATATTATGCTTAATCTGCCAACAGTCATATATGCGATAAATGTATCTACTCGCAGCTGAGGGGAAGCGAATATGGTAGGTTCTGCAGATAGTGGACAACTATCTACTGCCATATATTAAGTAAAGAATGCTTTCAATTAGAACATTTTCACCAATGGATTGTGGAACAGGTACGTAATTTCATTAGAAGGCCAAGAAAAACTTTTTATCCGGCAGATAAAGGACAATGGTGACATGCGAAATGCGTTACTTACTCCGAGAGCGCCGTTAGTTATCTTACAATTTCGTTCGGAGAAGGAAGCGAACCAACTTTTTCATCATTTACATCAATTCCCTGCAAGCCGCTAGAAGCCCTTGGCAGGGGGTGTCACAACACCAAGTGAACTCTAACTAATTCCTCTGTTGGACTGTCTTATATCTATATCTATATTTCACGCTGCAAGCCACCGCAATGGTGTGTGGCAGGGGGTGCACTAGCACCAAGGCAAAGCGCATAATAATGTATAGTATCACTCTACGTCGGCTGATTTCTTTTCGTAACTTCTGTTCTGCTCAGCCATCGTTCTAGGGAAAAACGAGCCTTTATACCTCTCAGTCCTACAGGCTATCTCTCTTATTTTACGAGGATGGTCCATCCTACCAATATAAGTTGGCGCTCTTATTATTTCTTCGACATCGCTGGAGAATATATGCGTTCTAAATCTTTCAAGAAGTTTTAACCTAGAGCGTGATCGGCGCTCAGCTAGTGATTCCCATCCTAAGTCCTGTATCAAGGCTGTAACACTTTTGTTTCTATCGTAACAATTTTTGACGAATCTAGCGGCTTTTCGCTGCACTCTTTCTAACTCTGAGATTGATCCTTTCACTTACGGATCCCATATACGGTACTCGTCGCGTACTCTAATAGCGGTCTTACTAACGAGAAGTAACATGTCTCTTTGACTTTTTCCTCACTTTTACCTACTATGCGTTTGATGAATCCTAATTTCTCTTTAGCCTTCCCGCATATATTTCGTATGTGCATATCCCACGAGAGGTTGCTTGTTAAAGTAACGCCTAAGTATTTGACGGAATCGGCTAGTTTTAGCTGGACGCCTTCAACAGTGTAATTCGTCGTGTCAATGTTTTTGTTTCCCCAGAATCTCATAAAGGAACACTTTCATAAGTTCAATTCTAACTGCCACTCTTTGCGCCACTCGAGAATTGCATTCAAGTCGTCAGAAAGTAATAATTGATCATTAGGACTGTTAATCTCTCTGTAAACTACTGTATCATCCGCGAATAACTTGATTTTACTTTTAATAACCTTATCTAAGTCGTTTATATATAAAAGGAATAGTAGGGGACCGATTACACTTCCCTGTGGAACGCCTGAGGCTACGCTGACTGAATCTGATTTAAATCCATCTATAACTACTATTCGTTCACGCTCATTAAGAAAGTCCCTGATCCACTCGATTATCTTTCGATTTATTCCACAGTCATTTAATTCCTTCACTAACTTACTGTGCGGGACTTTATCGAAAGCCTTCTTGAAGTCGAGGAAAACCGCATCTAACTGAGTCTTACGGTCTCCTGATCTTAGTATATCGTGAACGAACAGAGCGAGCTGTGTTTCACAAGATCTCGTCTTCCCGAAGCCATGCTGATATTTACTTAACAAGTTCTGACTATCTAAGAAGTCCATCACGGAGCTAACGATAATGTGCTCGAGAACCTTGCAAGATAGGGAGGTAAGCGAAATTGGCCTGTAATTTTCTCTGTCTTCTTATTTCCCACCTTTGTGTAACGGCGTTATAAAGGCTACTTTCCATTCCTTAGGTACAACGGCATGACTAAGCGACTTATTGAAAACTATTTCGAGATGAGTTGCTATTTCCAGTGCTAACTCTTTGAATACTCTAGCTGGTATCTCTTCTGGACCCGGAGATTTATTTGACTTGATATTTTTAAGCTGTTGAGCTATCCCTTTCTCTAATATGACTATATCGTTCATTTTTTCCTTGCCTGGCTCGGGCGCCACGACCTTCGTTCTCACGTCTTCGGTAGTAAATACGCTCTGAAAAAATAAGTTTAACAAATTTCCTTTATCTGTGCTATCGCTAACTACCTCTCCTTGGTCATTTATTAACGGGGCTACGGTTGGGCGTCGACCTTGAACTTCTCTAACATATGACCATAAGCATTTGGGATTTTCACTTAGATGTTCACTAAGAGTCTTTTTCTTGAAGTCTGTTAGTGCTTTGCGCATAACCTTTTTGGTCTTACAAGGAGAGGCACCCAAGTGTAAGTGGCGGATCACGACCAAACTTCACAGGATGAAAGAAAACGAAAAAAAATTAGACACGTATTTTCGGAAAGGCGTCTAACGAGCCCGCGTTTTCGAGATATTTGCAATTGAAAATTGAAAAACAAGTGGCTTTTACTCTAATACCATGACGAGCGACCCCCTAACAACAGGTGCCGGTAGCCTAGTGATAAAGTGTCGGGATACGGAAATTGTGTAGCGGGTTCGATCCTCGACATCGCCGAATTTTTTTTCTTCTCCAATCAATGTTTTATGACTTTAGATTTATGTAGTTGTCCAAATTACATCATTAATAATTTTCTTTCTTTTTTCAGGCCAGTATTTTAATTTTAAATCCATTCCAATGCACTTTCTACGACATGCTCGGATTATATAGATATGTACTTGATAAATATATACAACATTTTCTACGCACACTCTCCTCCATATTTCCACTGTAGAGTTGCATAGTTTTCTTCAAAATTGGGATGTTCAATATACTGCCATCCTCGTCGAGAAGAATGTCCCGTAAAAACCTGGAGTGCTCGCCAGATAGTGGAGGCGAGGTAGCGGCCTCCGTCTCACACGGCGTCTGCATTGTCGGTCAGAGAACCCGCAAAGCGCTCGAAAAAACCAATGTTCCCCACTTCACGGCGTGCAGCCGACAACAGGCGACCAAATGTGACTAAAGGCAGATGCACAATTGCCCGGGAACGAGAACGGCAACGCGAAGAAATTAAATTAAATAAATTTTAAACGTATACATGCGCGCCGCCATTGTTTTCGTTAAAATGTATTATCTGCTATCGTTACTTTGTTATCTTGTTATACTGTTATCGTTGCTGTTCATTAATTAATTAATTAACTGCGGATAATTAACGGCAGTAGCGATCGAATCCCCACACATTGTTTCTGTAGGCGAAATGACAATTTGAGGTGTAAACGTGAACGTGTCGCGTTCTATTGTGCACCGATAGGGTCGCTACCGTTACCGTTTGCTGCCGTTCACCTTCCCGTTCTTGTTCTCGTTCCCGGCCAATTGTAACTAATGAGGCAATGGCGACCGATTAATGGCGGTATAACCATTATATATGAATAAATTACGGTTCCCTAATCCATCCCTAGGAGAGCGAGCGAAAAGCGACCCCACCCGGCGGTAGGGCCCACGCACCGAAAGGACTCGAGAAACCGTGGGAACGTGGCATAAAGTGCTCCTTATTCGGCACGTAAACTATGCAACTCTACAGTGGAAATATGGAGGAGAGTGTGCGTAGAAAATGTTGTATATATTTATCAAGTACATATCTATATAATCCGAGTATGTCGTAAAAAGTGCATTGGAATGGATTTAAAATTAAAATACTGGCCTGAAAAAAGAAAGAAAATTATTAATGATGTAATTTGGACAACTACATAAATCTAAAGTCATAAAACATTGATTGGAGAAGAAAAAAAATTCGGCGATGTCGAGGATCGAACCCGCTACACAATTTCCGTATCCCGACACTTTATCACTAGGCTACCGGCACCTGTTGTTAGGGGGTCGCTCGTCATGGTATTAGAGTAAAAGCCACTTGTTTTTCAATTTTCAATTGCAAATATCTCGAAAACGCGGGCTCGTTAGACGCCTTTCCGAAAATACGTGTCTAATTTTTTTTCGTTTTCTTTCATCCTGTGAAGTTTGGTCGTGATCCGCCACTTACACTTGGGTGCCTCTCCTTGTTAGTCCTACAATCTCTGTACTTAAGTGAAATTGAAATTACTTCCTCCTGTGACTTACAGTTATTGATGCGTTTAAATTTGGAGTGAAGCTTTCTTTGGTGTCTGAGGGCACATCTAACCTGCCGATTATACCACCTTGGTTCCCCATTATCGCTAATAAATTTACTTGGTATATACGTATTAATACCCATTCTAATTTATGATAGAAATGCTTTCCAAATTTCCTCAACGTTTTTTGTGCTTGTCGATTTGCTGAAATCGCCGTAATCCTTGATGAGTTTCTGATTGAAATCCTCAAAGTTAGCATTTGTATACATGTACACTTTTCGCTTAGGCTTGCGATATTTTGCGACAGTTATATCCAAAAGTATTCGAACTGATTGGTGATCACTGATTCCTTCTTCAGCAGTTACTTCGGAAACAAGCTCGGGGATGTTAACTGCTAGTAAATCTAATATATTGTTCGCTCTCGTAGGTTTTTTGACTACCTGGACGAGGGAATATTTATTGAAGATGTCTATTAGCGCTTCGCATGACCCGCGATTCCTACCGGATGGTATGAAGCTACAACTCTGCCAATTTATCGAGGGTAGATTGAAGTCTCCTCCTACTATGATAATGCTTTTACAATTCTTCTTCATTAGTGAATTTATTTGAGCCTCTAGATAGTATATTTCTTATGCGTTTGAAGCTGGCGGCCAATAATATGCAAATACATGAATGTTTCCCAAACCTTCACTGTTTATAGTACACCAAGTGCTTTCAATATTGTTTTCAGCAAACTTGACCGGAGAATATATTAGTGTATTATTCGCTGCTATAAACACCGCTCCTATTTGTCCTATCTCGTCTGTGAATAATATATCGTAAGGGGAAAATTTCACGGTCGTGAATATCCGAAGTTAGCCAACTCTCTGTGCCTATTACTTTATCTGCCTCTGTTTGTTCTAGTAAATTCTGAAGTTCCGCAGCCTTATTCCTGATACTCCGGCAATATAGAGTTAAAATTTGTAGGGAGTCACTTATGTGTCGCTTCGTAATTATTTCAGCGATTTGGAGGGTGCATCCCTCATTTCCAATAGCGGCTTTATTACTGATAGTATTATCGCATGGTTTATAGTGCCCTAAAGCCGACCTACATATTGATCTACGGTCAGAGTTAATAAATTTATTATGATAATTAGCGCGTCTGGGAAAAAGGATCTGTAGTATTTCTCTGTTCTAGCGATTGTTTCGACATATTTTCTCCTGTACTCTGATCTAACATTACGTTCACTAACACCGATGGGGACGACTATGCCGCGTACGTCTTCAACGAATTCGGAGCTTTCGAAGTTTTAAAATAGTTTCCTTTTGTAATCAATTCTTCTACTCTTCAACGTCTGCCATTTCAGATCCCTCAATATCTCTGATACAGTCGCATCATACCGATATTCTCCTTTTACGAATCAAGCAGCTCTACGCTGAACCATTTCGAGCTCCCTACTTAGGCACACCTCGAAAGGGTCCCAGACGGCGCAACAGTATTCCACGACGGGTCGTATTAAGGAAAAGTATGCGATTTCCTTCACATTCGAGGGACATCCCCGCAGGACTCTAGAGGAAAGCCCTTGAATTCTGTTTGCCGATGCTATAACGGTTTTGATATGCTCTCTACTAGACAAATTGCTACTGAGAGATACTCCTAGGTATTTGTAGCTATTGACGTATTTTAGCTTTAGTTCAGATATTTGGTACGGGTAACGGTTGAAATTCATGGAGCTCGTGAAGTACATTACGGCGCATTTCTCTATATTCAGGTCGAGTTGCCAATCTATACACCATTTCGTAATAGCCTGAAGGTCCTTTTGCAAATTCTCCTGATCGTGTATTGTGTTGATTTCTCCATAGACAAGTGTGTCATCCGCGAAGAGTCTAACTTTACACTTTGTGTTATCCGCTAAATCAAATATATATATCAAGAATAACAGAGGTCCGATTACACTTCCCTGAGGCACGCCGGAAGTCACTTTGACGACGTCTGATGCAACTCCATCGAGGACTACTCTCTGGGTTCTATCGGAAAGAAACGAGGCGATCCAATTTACAATTTTCTCGTTAATTGAATAAGCCCTTAATTTTTGCACTATTTTAACCCATTCTTTCCCGGAACATTTTTTTCTGAAATTTTTATTAATCTTTAAATATGCTACTATATTATCAAGCAAATGTACGGGAAAAATAGCAAAAAAATTCTCTGATACGTACTTCCGGCTAGGAAGGGCGTGTGTTTAAACACACGGTGGGATAAAGCCCATTTGAAAATGTACAATGATAAATAAATGAGACAATTCATAATAAAAATCATTACATTCTTTATACTTTTCTATTATCACATATTATGAATTTCAGAACACATTCTTAGTTAAATGACACTTCCTTTGATTGTATTTATCCTTAAACCTTGATTAATTTGTTATGTGGGGATATTTTGAACCAAGTACAATGGGAATTATATTTAGTGAATGTAATATCACTAACAAATATTTAACATCCTTTTCATAAAATGCCATGTGATACAATTACATCAGTTCACATTTTTTACATATTTCGGTTAGTTGGTCTTTACTTTACATGGTATGCTTTGAAACACATGTCAGGATGGAGCCCTATGTTGCACTTTTCACAAATGAACTTCGAGATTTTGCCGCAATGACCACACCGTCATTGTGTTTTAATTTTAGACATCCAGTCGTTATACCCATCATATCTCCCATTTGTCATTGCCTGCCTCATCGTTTTTGGTCTTAGCAATTTAGGCTGTGTTTCAGTGGTCAATAGAACAATCACAACCTCCCTCAAGAAATCAATTTGACTACTTTTAGGATTCCTAATTCGGAAAATGTTCCATAAGTTTACAATACTGCTGTTAAGGCAAAATCTATATGAAGGCCAGTACCATTTATTTGACCTTATATTCACGCGATATATATTGCACATTGTTGATCAAATAAATCTACACCGCCCATGCCGTGATTGTACATTTTCACAACTTGTGGTTGGGGCAAGTTAACATGTCTTTTATACTTAGTACTCCATCGGCTGCATGTGGTAAGGCCAGCAACTGATTCCGATTCAATATTTGTGGCAATGGTAACTTGTGCATTGTCATGCCTGCGAATGAGTGAGATAGTGCTGTTCCTATCAGTGAGAGACGAGTATGCTCCTCGATCCTTACTTATATCTGCAACAGGAGCATTTTCTATTCGATCTTTTCTAATAGTTCCAATACAATTTATATTTTCAGCTTTCAACTTATCAAGTAATGTCAGTGATGCAAAGAAATTATCTATGTACAGGTTTGAATTAGGAGGGAGAAAATTTACGTACATGTTCTCGGTCACTGAAGCACCGACTGAGACACCTTGAGGCCTGTCTGTTTTTCCTGTATAAACCATAAAATTGAGAAGGTACCCTCCTGAAGTGGCTATACACCACATTTTATATCCGAAACGGATGGACTTTCCTCTGATAAATAGTTTCATAGAATGTCGCCCATAATAGAGTTCCATAGCTTCATCGAGTGAAAAATCACTACCATAATTATCAATCATATCAGTAAATTTTCTGTTCATGTGATCAACTACTGGCGTAACCTTGTGTATGCGATACGCAGATCCGATGAATGTTGTGCTCTAACAGGCTTATAATTACGTAATGGCAGATGGCCTTCTAGTAATTGGCCAGTTGCGCTATTTTAGAACAGAGTATTAAAATCTGTGCTTTTGCTCCCACAAAAACTGTCAGTATCAGGCTACAAAGTTTTTATAACACATTGTTGCAAGTGAAGTAGCAGATTTTGTGAGAAATGGAAGCGGATCGCAGGCAGATTGACGTCGATGTGCCGGCATCTGCCTGAAAGGTGGTTTATCCCACCGTGTGTTAAAACACACACAGAGTTTACCATCGTGCTGAATTGTTTTAATCGCTTGTATTGGCAATATTTATGCATAATCATAATTTCTAAACCTTCCATAATGTAAACTATTTTAAAATTGTAGTATTTCAGCAAGCATCTCCGTAAAAATAGTACATACTTATTCATGTGACAAACGCACATATGCAATGACAAATATTATTACCATTACTGGCCAACATGGTATGAATTGGCTTTCTACTGAGTGATTAAATACATTCAGACATAACAAAGATGATTCTCAAATAGTTAGATGAAGTACATTGCTAATACGAGAGGTGCAGGAAATTTTTATATTTCGACTTTCTTAGCGTGTGTTTAAACACACGGTGGTAAACAATGGGGGTGGGAAACGATGCCGAAGGCTTTCCTAAAGTCTAAAAATACAGAATCAACACCTATTCCTTTATCAATATCTTGTGTGAGTAGAGCTAACTGAGTCTCGCATGACCTGCCTCTTCGGAAACCATGCTGGATTCTATTGAGCGCGTCTTTGCTTTCGAGAAATCGCATTATTGAGCTACCGATAATGTGCTCAAAAACCTTACAGAAGATTGACGTCAACGATATAGGGCGGTAGTTCTCCACTTTTAATTTACCTCCCGTTTTATGTATTGGTGTAACGTGGGCTGTTTTCCATATCAAAGGAACTACACTCTCATCTAAAGATTTTCTGAATAGAATCTTAAAGTACGGAGCTAATTCGTTTGCTAACGATTTTTTAATGAATGCAGGTATGGCTTCAGGCCCTGGCGATTTTCTTTTATGGACCTAACTTAGTAATTTGAAGATACCGCTTTCGGATATTTCTATGTCGCTCATATTTGAGTCTATACGAGTAGGGAAATCAATGAAATCACCGCTGTCTATTGTGAAGCAATTTTCGAAGAACCGATTTAACATACTAGCCTTAGTAAATGAATCGTGTACACTTTCACCGTTGTCTGTACGTAGAAGAGGTACCCTGCACTGACCTCGAATTTCTCGCACGTTCGACCAAAATTCTTTCGAGTCGTTTTTGAGGTAATCCGAGAGTGTCGTGGATCGGTAGGCGTCAAATTCCTTACGTGCTTCGTCTCTTGCAGATTAACGACTACGTCTGTATATTAAATACTCGTTTGCGTGGTCCCTACCAATTTCTTTAAGGTGCTTTATGCGCGCGTGATGCCGTCTTTTTTTCTTGAGCAAGGCACCGAGTATCGGTTTCACCCACCGCGGTTCCTTGCGATCACGAATTGCTTTAGTTGGGACAAACTTCTTTAGCCCTTCTCGAATGATTCGCAAAATTTCCGTCCAAGAGTCATCTACTCTCTTACTATTCGCAAAAGTGATAAATGTCCCTATTTGGTTTGTAACATAATTTTTTAAACCTGGGAGATCTAATAGAAATTGGGTTTTGTAGGCAGAATAGTAAGAAGTAGCACAGAAAAGGTAAGAGAAACGTGTTATTTATCATTAGTCAGATCTCAGGTCGAATACGCTTCCAGCATATGGGATCCGTACGAAAAGGGACAAATACTTGAGTTAGAAAGAATCCAACGCAGAGCAGCCAGATTCGTAAAGCAAAAATATGAGCAAAAATTAAGCGTCACATCACTCTTGAAGGAGTTGAATTGGATATCGCTAGAGGATCGCAGAATTAGCGCTAGGTTAAGGCTTCTGGAGAAATTTAGGTCGGATGCTCTCTTAGAGGAGGTCTCAGGAATATTAGAGGCACCTACGTACATGGGCAGGCACGATCACTAGAATAAAATACGTGAGATCGACTGTAGGACCGAGCGATATCGGAGCTCGTTTTTCCCAAGGACCATACGGGATCATAACAGGAGAGTGATTCCCACGAGAGACGTTATTAGGTAGGTTTTGGTGTGCTGCACCACCTGCCACCCACCAGTCTGGTGATTTGCAGGGTATCATGTAGATGTAAATGTATATGTAGATCTGCTTTACTGAAGATTGGCGTATATATTGTCGCAGGGGTGTATTTGAAGTCGGCAATTACTATTTTATGATCAGCTATGCCGTCGTCGATTTGTAGGTTTCAAGTCGATAGTGGGTGGGTAGTTGCTAGCAGATCTAATATTTTTCCGTTTCCATTGTTGTCATATCGCGTCGGCTCGTTGACAATTTGCTCTAGAGTGTTTAGAGTAAATGCTTCAATTAATTCACGAAAAGCATCTCTATTTTTTCCACCACTAACATAGGTTACGGATTTCCAATCGATCGATGGAAGATTAAAGTCTCCCCAAGAATGATTACTGGATCGTTCTTTCTCCTAGATATCACCTGCAATGTACGACTAATTTCTCTAATGTTCTCTACTCCCGAGTCAGGTGGGCGGTAAAATGAGCAAAAAAATATTTTTTTACCATTTCTCGTACGAAGGGAGCACCATATAATTTCGCAGTGTTCGGTGACCTTAATCTCCTCTAATTGGCTTGATATACTCTTTCTGACGGCGATGAAAACTCCACCTCCGACTCTTTCCCTCCTGTCTTTGCGATATACCACGTAATCTGGTGGGAAAATCTCGTTAGAATTAATGTCGCCCGATAGCCAGCTCCCAGTTCCCAATACAACGTCAGCACGATGGCTTTTAACCAACAATAAGTGGAAAAAATCAGCCTGTTTCCTTCGAATGCTTCGGCAGTTCATAATAATAATTTTGATTGCGTTTTCTACGGATATTTTAGTTCTGGATTTCCCCGCCACTTGATCTAACAATTTTATTTTTCTACTTCTCACTCTACCGCTATTCTTGGACTTCCAAGGTTTAATGTTGGCGGACTCTTTTCTAACAGATATATTGGTTTTATCCTCGTCTAACCTAAAAAAAACCCTAGCGTGTTGAAAAACCCTACGCGCTACCGTATCCGCTGCCTCGGCCGTGTAGTGGACACCAGCACCATTTAGTGGTACCCTACATGAGTCTAGCACCGGCCTCAGGTCAACGAAGTCCACTCCATTGCCCCTACAGAAGTCCCACAGCCTACGGTTCAAACCCACCACACTGCTCCAAACCATAGAACCGCAGTCCGTCCGAGGGATAATGCTGCAGATGGTAAGCCGCACATCAGAACCCGACTCCTCTCGTACACGATCAACCTCAGCGGCCAACTCTTGAAGGAGTTGAATTAGATATCGCTAGAGGATCGCAGAATTAGCGCTAGGTTAACGCTTCTGGAGAAATTTAGGTCGGAAGTTCTCTTAAAGGAGGTCTCAGGAATATTAGAGGCACCTACGTACATGGGCAGGCATGATCACGAGAATAAAATACGAGAGATCGACTGTAGGACAGAGCGATATCAGAGCTCGTTTTTCCCAAGGACCATACGGGATCATAGCAGGAGAGTGATTCTCACGAGGGAGGTTATTAGGTAGGTTTTGGTGTGCTGCACCCCCTGCCACCCACCAGTCTGGTGATTTGCAGGGTATCATGTAGATGTAGATGTAGATGTAGATATATGCCAACCACGAATTATTCCTGATGTAATGATTTAAGAAATATCAAAGTTTTCTGCCAATCGCTTTTTCAGAAATAGTTTACCAAATTGCATACATATAAATAAATATTGCACTTTTCGTAATCTTGTTATATTCAGGATACAATACACCCAGCTCTCGACGCGGTGGTTGCGTTCTTGAAAATGGCCGCGTAAATCGAAAATCATTGCCGATGCGATGTAGATGGGTGTTTTCCAGTCATAATATGGGAAAATAGTTCACAACAAACTAAAACAACACGAATAATCACAAGAGAAAAAATATCACTCACACCACGACATCGGTTGCGCGAGAACAGAAGAAGATTCCTTTCATTGGTACGTAATTTTAGCCGCGTAATTCTAAACTAATGACCGCGTAAATTTGAAAATATGTCGTAGTAATATCACTTCCGCGTTATTCCAAAAACGGGTAAATGAAATCCGCGTAAATCGAGAGCTGGGTCAATATATATAAATAGTAAAATGATGAGAAACCAACCTGTAATCAGTGACTGAAGAAAATCGTCCAGACCACAAAAATATTGAGATAATTCTTCCACAACTGACAATGAAAGTCTGGCGGAAAGTATTAAAAAATGTCGTATAGGAGGAGTGAGAGAAAGGAGAAACTTTCAATTATTTTAGGAAAAACCCGTTCCGAAATCGCGGAGATGATGGACGTTACCTTTCAAAGAATGCGCAGCTCTACAGAGGCATCTGCACTAGAACCGAGATAAAGGAGAAATACCTCCTCGGAAAAGGAAACCTAGCCCCTTCCGCTAATCACTGCAGAAATTTGCAACCCGGGCTGTAAAGGGTAGCGATGCGTGTTCGCCATTGTCCTACTGTTGGAAAGGTCCTTAGAGGGACCGAGAATGGTAGCAGAAGAGGAGTCGATATTGGGTATGGGTAATCTCAACCTGGGTATTACTTCCTTTTGGTGCCATAGGTCTTATAAGGGAACCGAAAGATAAGTTCTTAGTTTACAAGAGCCATGACGTCTCCAACATCCGAGAAGGATAGAACAATTCGAAAAAAAACCCATGTCAGCGGGATAGAAGCACCATAGAACATCAGCCCTCGCGGAGAGGGCTCAATGGGTCATAACTCAGCGGACGGCACGCGGCACAGACGCCACAGGACAATGCCACTTTCTTGCTCTCGCAAATAATTGCATCCTCAACTCTTTTCTTCGACGCCCTTTCCAAAACAAGAATCCAACGACATGGGAAAAACCATGTCGGCGGTTGGACAGATGGAAAAATTTCGGTCAACGGAATTTCCGCGCCGTTCCCTATCTATGTTCGCAAATAAATCGCTGGATGGCCGCCCCCTGGACCGGCCCTGCCTATACGTTTACCTTCGTTAATCTCGCTGGCCTTCATTCCTCTGTTTCATGGATAGCTTTTTCGTTATCTCTCAAGTTTCTATGAATTAAAATACAATTACGTCCTTAAAATGAAACTCGATAGGGCGTGGTTTGTTTTCAATCTTGTCGCATTTTCTTGCCACTTTGTGTCACTAGGTGCACGATAAGTATAGCAATAGATTTTTCTGCAATTACAAAAGAAATTAAAATACGAAGAATGTGACAGCCGCACAAATATTTTTAATCGTGTGACGTCCAAATATATTTTCTTATGTACAACTTTTGTTTCAAATTTATTAATATACTTTTATTATTGGATTTGAAAGCATGTATACATCAGAGAAATGTTAACAAAAAATAATATTATTAGATTTAAATTTGGAATATTTTGGAAACTCCTCTATTTGTGCAATAGCTTTATCAAGTAAAACAAAGTAAAAATTATGTTTGAATTCAATTACAGGATATGTGCTGACTTAACCTGTTGATACTAGTGTAATGCCCATTGAAATATCAACAGAAGAATTATAGTTATACAGATTATTAATATTTGCATTTAAAATAATTAATAGCACACTTTTACATATGAAATATTTCGTAATATATTACATTTCTAGTGAGTATTCTGTTGTAGTTTTTGTAAATGCCTTTGGTTTTTATTGTAAAATCCTGATTTACTTCTCCAACCTTGTTCTCGTCAATGCTAGATATAATTGTCGGTGTGCAAACACAGGGAAATAATTATATGTATATAAAATCTGATGTGGCCAACACATGACTTTCTCCATATTTGGGGTATAGATATTTAAATTATTATGAATAGCATTATGAGGCAAAAATTATCATTTCGTATCGTAAAAGAATACTGTCGTCCTTACTGCCGCAAATTACGTAATTTCGAATATGTATACAGAATTCACCGCTACATGGTGTTGGCGCTGTATACTGGCATAAAGAAAAAGCCAATCCAGTTTTATTTGAATTCATCAAAAGTTGATTAATTTAAGTTTTCAAATCATTCAATTATTCTAAGATTTTTATTTTTAATATAATTACCTTTTTTATAAACAGTTTTGTAATTCACGAATTTATTTTTATAGAAATTGTAACCTCAGCAATGTCACAAATAAAAAGAGCGAGGACGATTAAAGAAGAAAAGAGGGTGTTTAATGATGAATGGGAGTTACAATATTACGTTGTTCCTGGGGAAGATAAAATGATGTTTGCTCTGTAATTGTATAATTTCAACCATGAAAAGATATAATGCAAACGCATAGGAACCACAAATATGATGCCTTAGCAGGGGAAGTTCGGAAAGCCGCTCTAACGAAATTAAAATTAAATAAAATCCAACAACATTTTTTCCAAAAAATGACAGACAGAACCAACCTAGCTACTGAAGCAACTTATAAAATGGCTCATATACTTGGGAAGAAAGGTAAGCCTTACATTGATATTGAGACCATTAAAGAATGTATTGTAGAAGTTGTTGCATGTCTTGATCCAGATAAGGCTAACAAGTACGAACAATTACCTTTATCGCGAAGAACAATAACTGATCTGCAGCATGAATTGGCATCGAACGTAACAGAACAACTTCATAAAATCTTTCAGAGTGAAGGTCTTTGCTATTCCATAGCGTTAGATGAATCAACTGATGTCACAGACTCTGCACAAGTCTTAATTTGTATTCGTGCTATAACTGTAGATTTTCATTACTATGAGGAATTATTATCCTTGGCTACTCTTAAAAGACAAATACGTGGTAAGGATATTTATGCTATTTTCAAAGAGAAATGTCTGGCCGCAAAGCTAAATTTCTGCGATCTTGTAAGTGTGTGCACTGATGGCGCACTTTCTATGAGAGGAAAGCATGAAGGATTTGTCACATTATTACAGAATGAAATGCAAAACCCGGACACATTAATTTCATTTCATTGCATTTTACATCAACAAAATATTTGCTCCAAATCAACTATTTTAAATGATACATTACGCAAAGTTATTAGCATAGTGAAGTACATTCGAACAAATGCTTTACGGCATCGACAGTTTCGTACCATGCTTCAGCATGATGACGAAACATTTAGTGTAGATCTTCCGTACCATTCCAAAGTGCGCTGGTTATCTCAAGTGTTAGAAAAATTTTAGCTTTGCGAAAACAAGTGACTAGCTTTTTCGAAGAGCAAAATGAACCTTGTGAGTTTTTACAAGAAGACTTCTGCAGAAATATAGCATTTTTGTGTGACGTGATGTCAAAACAAAATCATTTGAACAGTTCTTTACAAGGAAAAACAAAATCAATTTATGAAATGTGGCAGCAAATACAGTAATTCAGGAAGAAACTGGTCTTTCTAAAAGCTCAACTTGTCAGATTAAATATTTCCTACGAACATTTTCCTGGGTTGTCAAAAGTCATAGATGAACAAAAGATGGGTAAAAATTTTAAAAACTGGGATATTAAAGAATACATAGGTGTTTTCGATGAATTAATCAGAAAGAACAATGATAGATTCGATGATTTTGAAAGGCATAATTTGAGATTGAAGTTGGCGTTTCAGCCACATCTGGTTGATGTATCAGATGCACCTGAAGATCTGCAGATGGAGCTGATTGAACTCTCAGAGGACAACATCATTAAGTCACTCTTCAGCAGAAAAATGAATCCTATAGAAATATGGAAGAATGCTTCCGAATATCAGCGATTACGCCAATATGCTCCAAGATTACTTTCTTGTTTTGGCACAACCTATTGTTGTGAATCAACATTTTCATATATGAATCAAATTAAGACGTCTCTTAGAACACAAATAACAGACACTCACCTGGAAGACCAATTGAGGCTGAAGATAACAATGATGGAACCAAACATTAAATTGTTAAGTCAGAGAAAGCAAGAACAAAAAAGTCATTAAGGAATGTTTTCTGTTGTAATAAACATGTCCGAATCCAAGAATTTTATTTGTCCTAGTTTTTGTTGTTTTGTTTTTATGCGCGTATTGTAATGTGTAAAATAGATGATTGAAATACTTCTTCATGAAATAAGTTGATTCTGAAATTATATTGACTTTTTACAGCTTTTGAATATATTCTCAGAAACTAAATAAGTTTTCCATAAAATCAAAAAGGAATTATTTAGATTCATCTTCAATGTTTTTAAAGATAGGGAAATAAGAAAAAATAAAATCTGCTGTGCTATATTAAAAACTGAGATTTTCTTGGGCCTTTTTTTCACTTAACATTCACTATATAGTATATATATATATATATATATATATATATATATATATATATATATATATTGTTGTCTCTCTTGTGCTGACGAAGGGATCATCCCGAGAGCTCTAACCTCTACAAATGTGTCTCTCCAACACCCCAGCGGCTCTACTTCCGGTAAGTGTTCACTGGATTTCCTTCAACCCCTAGTTGCCCTAAATATATATAGAGAGGAGTATACAAATGTACAGCCAAATCTACCGGGCCGATTTCTATGAAATTTTCAGGATCCGTAAATTGAGACCAGAAACCAACAGAAAAATTATCAGATTCTCTCCGTGGCTCTACGTGGCTGTTGAAGAGAGCGTACGTGCCTTTCACTTCCTTCAGTGGAGCCCAACGGACTTACGAGCGACCATTGTAGCAGTAGCATTAGAGTAGAAGGAGACGTACTGTTAAGTAGAACTAACTTTTCTTTTATATTACTTGTTAACCTTTCTTATAGCTTATTTACTTATAGTAGTAGTTATCTTAACTAATAACCGTCTTGTATTTTTTTTAATCGTAATACTTATTAGTCGTATACCGTAGTGTAGTAATTTTTCTAACACTCCATTTGCGCATTGCTTTTTTACACCGATATTTATATCGTAATTGTTGTTATTTTCTTCTCTTTATAAACGTAACTTCTTCCTTTTATTAGAATTGTACGGTGTTTGTGTGCTAACCTGTGTTTTATTACCTTCTAACGTTGTCTGTAGTATTGAGTAATCCTTGTCATCGTTTTTGTGTTAACTTAATATTACATTGTTGAATACCGTAGTATCGTTCTTTTTCCAGCACCCAGTTTTTATTTTTTTTATAAGCCCCTTTATTTAAATAGTAATTGTATTTTTTAGAGTATTTTTTTCCGTAACTCATAGTTTACAAATTTCCACGTTGATTGTGTACTAACCATCTTGTGTGCGAACTAACGTTGTTTGCGTTGTGACTAACTTTCACATTCTACCTGCGCTTGACCCTTGATCCCTTCACTCGAGCAATCCAGGAATAACTTCCCCGCGTATATTAAGCGTTAGACTAGTCTATTAGATACGTTATTTAAGAGCTTATAGAAACCCGTACTTGGAAAAGATAGGATGACTCCCCTTAGGCCCTATGTTTCTCTCTTCAAGAGTGCTGCTGATTGCGAGTCGTTGCGGGCCCGGGTCGCGGAGCTTGAGAAGTTAGTTGCGGAGCTCCGCTCTAGGGTGGAAGGTTGCGAGGAGTCTTGTGTCCGGGTGGGACGCGTGAGGAGCTCCTCGAGATCCCTCCGCGCCGGGATGGCGGCTCGGGTTCGCCCAAGTGCTAACGCCGGCTGGGTGATCGAGGAGTTTTGCGCGGTCTCTCCACGGGTAGGGACGACTCCCTCCATAAAGCCCGATGAGTGGAGGGTGGCTACACATGGTAGTCGTGGGGTGGTGCTGCGGAAGCAGGTGGTATGTGAACCTACCCCTGTTAGCAACAGGTTTGCGGTGCTATCGGAGGATAGCTCAACGAACTCTGTGACGGTACCTATCCCACCTAAGAGGAGTCGTTTGGGAAGGGGGGGATGTTAGTGATAGGTAGCTCTAATGTTCGGCGTGTAATGGCGCCTTTGCTATCAAGGGCCCGCCGGGAGGGAGTGGTGGAGCGGGTGGTCACCAGGTGTATACCAGGAGGTACGGTGCCCCAGGTGACGAAGGTGGTTCGGGAAGAGGTCGTTGGCACGGGCTGCTCTAGTCTGCGGGTGGTGGCGCATGTTGCCACCAATGACGCATCGAAGCGCGGCTCCGAGGAGATTTTGAGTTCCTTCAGGGACTTAAACTCCGAGGTCGGTCGTGTCCGAGAGAAGTCTGGGTTGATGTGCGTAGGACCCTTGAGCATAGTAGGGCTTTTCTAGGCTAGAGGGCAGGGTACAGTGTAGGCGTCTTAGGGGAATAGGTGTAATTGAGTGGGTAATAGAAAACAATATTACGAGAAATCCGGCCGACACCGCAGATAAATTAGAGTTACCGAGCGATGAAGGCGCTGACATCCGTGATGTCAATAGTGTTAACGTTTGGGATTTCGATAAAAATGGTGAAATAAAACGCGATCAGAAAGAAAATGCTATGTCAACCAATTGGCGGAATAATAGTATGAAGAACGCATGTAGATTTATTCCTAGAACGATTACGAATGGTAAGGCTGAGGTTTATCTGAGAAGCGATAGTGAGAAATTAAATGTCGTCGTATTGAACTGCCGCAGCATCCGTAAGAAAATTGCCGATTTTGAGCATATTATTCGCATTCTAGAAACCGATGTCGTGATCGGAACAGAGAGTTTGCTCACTGACGAGATTGCAAGTCATGTGGTATTCCCTGAAGAATCTAGAATTTTTAGAAAGGATCTTAGTATCCGGACAGGTGGTGGAGTATTTATAGCAGTCAGCAAGGCATACGAAAGTTTTCCACTACCGATTATTGACGCCGAAATAGAAAGTGTTTTGTGTGGAGTTAGAGGAAGCGATTACACTACAGCAAATATATGCGCATTTTATAGGCCTCCCAATGCAAGTTTAGAAATGATTCATAATCTCGAGAAACAAGTAGCAACGCTAATATCGAAAAATAAAGAGAGGGCCATTATAATAGGAGGAGATTTCAACTTAACTTCAGTAGACTGGAATCATAATTACTTTGATCCCGGTGGTAGAGAGCGTGAATCATGCGAAGCACTTATAGAAACCTTCGTTAAACACTCGTTGTGTCAGCTAGTAAGATGTCCCACGAGATCGAACAATATATTAGATTTACTCGTAACGAACTACCCCGAGCGTATGAACAAGTTTTCCATAGAGGAAGGAATAAGCGATCATAATGCTGTGTACGTAGAAGTTAAGCTCAAAGTGTAGAAACAGGATAAGGCTAGAAGACGCGTATAAATGTACGCCAAAGGCGATTTCTCGAAATTTAGGTCTTTTTTACAGACACAATTCCCTTATTTCTGCGGGGCATCTATCGACGCTAGTACAGAGGAATTATGGTGCGTGTTCAGGGATATGATGCGAGAGGGTACGGTTAAATTCATTCCACATCAACTTAAACGTGATGGTGCGGAACCAAGATGGTACAACCAGAAAGTTAGATGCGCTCCTAGACGGTAAAGAAAATTTCACGCTCGCTTATATAGGAATTCTTTTCAAAAGTCACAGAGGAACAGAGGTCAATGATACGGCAGCAATACAGAGAGGCGCGGTCAAAAGCTAGAGTAACAATGCGAGAAGCATTTAATGATTACAAAAAGAAAGTTCTGCATAGTAATTTGAAAGAAAATCCGAAAGCATTTTGGTCGTACGTTAGAGAGGTCATGGTAGAGGCCCCACCATAGCGTCATTGACAACGGAGGCAGGTGATGTAGTACATGACAGCGCGGAAAAAGCGAACCTGTTAAATGAACACCTTCAGAAAGCGTTTACTTCAGTGAGCAACGAATTTGAGGAACCAGCTTTGAATGATGAGGGAAATTCGTTGGAATATTTGATATTCTCGGAAACAGGTATCGCGAACCAGCTAGAGTCGATTAAACAAAATAAGTCTCCCGGGCCGGAGGGCATACCCGCGCGTGTGCTGAAAGAGCTAGCCTCGGTAATCGCACCTTACATGAGAATAATATTCGAAAAATCCGTTAAACATGGTACCGTTCCAAAAGATTGGAAGCTAGCATACGTAACGCCCATCCACAAAGGCGGTGATAAAGAGAACCCTGAAAATTATAGACCGATTTCCTTGACGTCATTATCGTGTAAGATTCTAGAACATATAATCGTTAGCTCTGTTTTGCGTTATTTAGATGGTCGTTCTTCGCTAAGCAAAAACCAACACGGGTTTCGGAAAGGTAGGTCATGCGAAACGCAGCTCGCCCGGTTCGTAAACGGTTTGTTACAATGCGGAGAGAAAAACACTCAGGTTGATGCCATTTTCACTGATTTTAAAAAAGCGTTTGACGAAATACCCCATAATAAATTAATAGGAAAACTAGGAAAGTACGGCATAAACCCTCATATCGTGAGTTGGGTAAAAGACTTCCTCTCAGACAGAAAACAGATAGTAGTTATTGATGGGAAATCTTCATACCCGGTAAAAGTCGCATCAGGTGTTTCACAGGGAAGTGTCATAGGCCCACTACTATTCCTGATATATATAAACGATATCTGCTCGGTAGTTCGCTGCAAAATAAGACTTTTCGCAGATGACACTGTTTTTATTAGGAGATAACGAGTCAGGATGACCAAAAATCGCTCCAGGAAGATTTAAACGCCCTTTCAGCATGGTGTCAAGATTGGAAAATCGATGTTAATCACAGCAAATGTTCCCTATTGAGTTTCTGGAAGAGTAAGAACAATGAATTAGACTCGGAGTACAGAATTGATAGATTGAATATCCAATCTGCAGAGTACGTTAAATACTTAGGAGTCACCATTTGTCGTGATCTATCATGGAATATGCATATTCGAAGGATCGTAGGCGCAGCTAATAAGAAATTGGGCTTCTTAGGCAGAATAGTAAGAAATAGCACAGAACAGGTACGAGAAACGTGTTATTTATCATTGGTCAGATCACAGGTCGAATACGCTTCCAGCATATCAGATCCGTACGAAAAGGAACAAATACTTGAGTTAGAAAGAATCCAACGCAGAGCAGCCAGATTCGTAAAGCAAAAATATGAGCAAAATTATGCGTCACATCACTCTTGAAGGAGTTGCATAGGATATCGCTAGAGGATCGCAGAATTAGCGCTAGGTTAAGGCTTCTGGAGAAATTAAGTCGGATTTTCTCTTACATCTACATCTACATGATACCCTGCAAATCACCAGACTGGTGGGTGGCAGGGGGTGCAGCACACCAAGACCTACCTAATAACGTCCCTCGTGGGAATCACTCTCCTGTTATGATCCCGTATGGTACTTGGGAAAAACGAGCTCTGATATCGTTCTGTCCTACAGTCGATCTCTAGTATTTTATTCTCGTGATCGTGCCTGCCCATGTACGTAGGTGCCTCTAATATTCCTGAGACCTCCTCTAAGAGAACATCCGACTTAATTTCTCCAGAAGCCTTATCCTAGCGCTAATTCTGCGATCCTCTAGCGATATCCAATTCAACTCCTTCAAGAGTGATGGGACGCTTAATTTTTGCCCATATTTTTGCTTTACGAATCTGGCTGCTCTGCGTTGGATTCTTTCTAACTCAAGTATTTGTCCCTTTTCGTACGGATCCCATATGCTGGAAGCGTATTCGACCTGAGATCTGACCAATGATAAATAACACGTTTCTCGTACCTGTTCTGTGCTACTTCTTACTATTCTACCTACGAAGCCCAATTTCTTATTAGCTGCGCCTACGATCCTTCGAATATGCATATTCCACGATAGATCAGGACAAATGGTGACTCCAAATATTTAACGTACTCTGCAGATTGGAGATTCAATCTATCAATTCTGTACTCCGAGTTTAAGTCATTGTTCTTACTCTTCCAGAAACTCAATAGGGAACATTTGCTCTGATTAACTTCGATTTTCCTATGTTGACACCATGCTGAAAGGGCGTTTAAATCTTCCTGAAGCGATTTTTGGTCATCCTGACTCGTTATCTCCTTATATAAAACGGTATCATCTGCGAAAATTCTTATTTTGCAGCGAACTACCGAGCAGATATCGTTTATATATATCAGGAATAGCAGTGGGCCAATAACACTTCCCTGAGGAACACCTGATGCGACTTTTACCGGGTATGAAGATTTCCCATCAATAACTACTATCTGTTTTCTGTCTGAGAGGAAGTCTTTTACCCAACTCACGATATTAGGGTTTATGCCGTACTTTCCTAGTTTTCCTATTAATTTATTATGGGGTACTTTGTCAAACGCTTTTTTAAAATCAATAAAAATTGCATAAACCTGACTGTTTTTCTCTCCGCATTGCAACAAATCGTTTACGAACAGGGCGAGCTGCGTTTCGCATGACCTACCTTTCCGAAACCCGTGTTGGTTTTTGCTTAGCGAAGAACGACCATCTAAATAACGCAGAACAGAGCTAACGATTATATGTTCTAGAATCTTACACGATAATGACGTCAAGGAAATCGGTCTATAATTTTCGGGGTTCTCTTTATCACCGCCTTTGTGGATGGGCGTTACGTATGCTAGCTTCCAGTCTTTTGGAACGGTACCATGTGCAACGGATTTTTCGAATATTATTTTCAAGTAAGGTGCGATTACCGAGGCTAGCTCTTTCAACACACGCGCGGGTATGCCCTCTGGCCCGGGAAACTTATTTTGCTTAATCGACTCTAGCTGGTGCGCGATACCTGTTTCGGAGAATATCAAATCTTCCATCGAATTTCCCTTATCATTCGAATCTGGTTCCTCAAACTTAGAGGAGGGCTCAGGAATATTAGAGGCACCTACGTACATGGGCAGGTACGATCACGAGAATAAAATACGAGAGATCGACTGTAGGACAGAGCGATATCGGAGCTCGTTTACCCAAGGACCATACGGGATCATAACAGGAGAGTGATTCCCACGAGAGACGTTATTAGGTAGGTTTTGGTGTGCTGCACCCCATGCCACCCACCAGTCTGGTGATTTGCAGGGTTTCATGTAGATGTAGACTTCTACGTGCCCCGGGCTCGACCCCAAATATTCCCGAAAATGCCTACTTTCCCATAAGAATAACACTGTGGGCACATTGCAAAATCATTTTATGGGACTTCCCGTTATCGCATTGAAATACATTTTGTTGTAACGTTAGTAGTGCACCAAATCTATCAGTTGACGATATCAATTTTTCATAACAAGACCCAGGTTCGATTCCAGATGACCCCATTATTTCCCGTAAGAAAACATGTCCAGCCAAATCTACCTATCCGATTTATGAGATTTTCAGGAATTTTTGACCTATATGATTTACCACCAGAAAAATTGTCATCTTTCTCCTAAGTGCCACCGGTTCGACTCCAGAAATTCCCATAAGAATATCATTACGGATGAGAACCATTATAAAAGAAAATATCTAAGGATTCTTATATTTACCGTCGAATATAGCTTTAGATTCGAAATCACCCAAAGTTTGCTTAATTCGATATTTAATCAAAAAACCACTTTTTATTTAAACGTTCGATTTACTACCAAAGCATTGTCATACTCGGGATCCTCATTATTATCTCGCCTAGATTGACGCATAACATACTGATAGAAAGATCAGATACGGTGCCTTTCATATACTACGATGAATCAAAAAGTTCTCAGAAAGATTAAGTAAAAAATGTCACAAATAGAAAGCTTATTTTTTGAAAAATTATTATATGTGATGCTCTATCTTAAGTAAATCAATGTGTATTAATATTCGGTGAGCTTCAAGGAGAGATAGCTACATTGTGACAAAGATAGTGGGTACTATGTGCTCCAAAGCATGATTTAAAAAGTTGCATATGGGTATTCTATTTGCGAGGATCGTTTCCATTGAATTTCATTCGTGGAAACGTAGGTATATAAGCACCGACAACAAACCTTACAAATGTACTAGATGAAGTGCCTGTATGTATGTGACGCACAATGCAGAGTGCGACCTGATGAGATCTCCCTAGGATGAATTTTGGCCTTCCGATCGAAAAAGGTTCCCCACCCATGGACTAGATACACGGTTCATGAAGACAGCATATATCATTTTAATACCCTTGTTAAATTTACACTTTGCGATGAAAATTTTCTTATGGGTGAATATTCCGAGTTTCGAATCTCAACTAATCAAGAATACATCGCGTAGAGAGAAAATGACCGGAATTAACAAGATACAAATCGTGAAATTAAGAAAAATATATATTTTAATTCATTGGACATCGTAATATTTTTTACATGTACAGCTTCTGGTTGAAATTTATTTATTTACTTTTACATTACGTATATCAAAGTATTTATATATCCGAGTGAAGTTAACAAAAAATATTAAAATATTCCTAATTCTTCCCTATAACTAACAGCTAACGAAGTGATTTATGGAAAATTAGTCGATTTTATTATCTTAAAATATTATCCTAAACTACAAAAAATTGCGTGAAGCGAGAAAAAGTTTGAAATTGAAGCTTAGAAAATATTAGTGGCATAGATTTTGATTGAATAAAGGATGGAACCCGTTTAAAAAGGATAGAGTTTATCTCACAAAGCGCGGAGCGGTAACACGTAGTTTATTTGCAATCAAATTTTGACAAACGCGAAAAAGTGAATATACTTAAAATCATGCATTTCAAAAGTAAAAACTGCGAATTACTTTAATATTGAGTACCATTTCTGAGGGGAAAGGAGACACAAAAATGAACAAGTATATACACTTAAATATGAGAACACAGTAAAATAAAGAAAATAATCCTGCTTCTTTTTCTGCAGTTACAAATAAGAAGATACTCACCGGGAATGCGGTGTACAGAAGCTAAACCTGGTCACTTTTGTTACTGTAGGTATTAAACAACTCGCTTGTCTACGTAGGCGCGGGATCGATTTCGCGCATTTATAGGTTCACGAGGTGGGAGAGCACGAGAGGGGAGGTATGACACTATGACTGCGTCGGCGTACAGAGGAGAATTGCAATTGGTGGGGGATCACAGCTAGAGATTTTTTCATTCTCGAGATTCGAGATTTCCCTTTTTTCCCAATATTTTTTTTCTCGAGAATTCGAGAATTTATTTTCAGTCTCGAGAATTCTCGAGAAATCTCGAGTGCGAAAGCAATTGCTCGTGAAATTTTTCATAAAATATTTTTTCCTTAAAAAGTGGCAATGGAAGATAATAATTCTGAATTTTTGAAAATTAATTTTAATTAATAATTCCATTACAAAAGTGAGCTACTTACTATTTTCGATAATAATTTTATTTAGCATTACAACAGAAATAATTTCGAAATGAATACCATCTTTTTAGTCTTTAGATGATGTTTAATTGAAACTCAATAACAAACAAAGGTAATATGACTTAGAAAGGTCAAGATTAAAATACAGTTATCAGTGCATTGCTTTTTATCACATCTTAGGAAGTAATGTTTTAAAAAACACAGTCTATTGATTTGTCGGATAATCTTGACCTTCTCTTAGAGACGAGATTTCGAGAAATAGAGAAATTCCATTCGTTTTGGGTCGACGTTGGTTTAATTGTACTTAATACATTTTTCAGCTTTTCCAAGTTGGTTGTAATTTTTCCCGTTGCCTCGGACACGTCCATTTCTTTTGTTAACGAACGGAAGTCATCGTCAATTACTTGGCTTGGCATCAAGCATTTACGGATCGATTCTTCCAATTGTTGATTCAGGCTCAGACTATCACCTTGATCCGTTATTAAGTTTTCTTTAACTGGTTCTTCAGGATGATTCAGTGTAGTATTCTTTTCTACATCTACATCTACATGAT
Source organism: Uropetala carovei (assembly GCA_036926305.1). Taxonomy (NCBI): domain Eukaryota; kingdom Metazoa; phylum Arthropoda; class Insecta; order Odonata; family Petaluridae; genus Uropetala; species Uropetala carovei. Next base: position 92,242 of record JAXCHB010000185.1, on the reverse strand, counting down.
TCCCTGCAAATCACCAGACTGGTGGGTGGCAGGGGGTGCAGCACACCAAAACCTACCTAATAACGTCCCTCGTGGGAATCACTCTCCTGTTATGATCCCGTATGGTACTTGGGAAAAACGAGCTCTGATATCGTTCTGTCCTACAGTCGATCTCTAGTATTTTATTCTCGTGATCGTGCCTGCCCATGTACGTAGGTGCCTCTAATATTCCTGAGACCTCCTCTAAGAGAACATCCGACTTAATTTCTCCAGAAGCCTTATCCTAGCGCTAATTCTGCGATCCTCTAGCGATATCCAATTCAACTCCTTCAAGAGTGATGGGACGCTTAATTTTTGCCCATATTTTTGCTTTACGAATCTGGCTGCTCTGCGTTGGATTCTTTCTAACTCAAGTATTTGTCCCTTTTCGTACGGATCCCATATGCTGGAAGCGTATTCGACCTGAGATCTGACCAATGATAAATAACACGTTTCTCGTACCTGTTCTGTGCTACTTCTTACTATTCTACCTACGAAGCCCAATTTCTTATTAGCTGCGCCTACGATCCTTCGAATATGCATATTCCATGATAGATCACGGCAAATGGTGACTCCTAAATATTTAACGTACTCTGCAGATTGGATATTCAATCTATCAATACTGTACTCCGAGTCTAATTCATTGTTCTTACTCTTCCAGAAACTCAATAGGGAACATTTGCTGTGATTAACATCGATTTTCCAATCTTGACACCATGCTGAAAGTGCGTTTAAATCTTCCTGGAGCGATTTTTGGTCATCCTGACTCGTTATCTCCTAATAAAAACAGTGTCATCTGCGAAAAGTCTTATTTTGCAGCGAACTACCGAGCAGATATCGTTTATATATATCATGAATAGTAGTGGGCCTATGACACTTCCCTGTGGAACACCTGATGCGACTTTTACCGGGTATGAAGATATCCCATCAATAACTACTATCTGTTTTCTGTCTGAGAGGAAGTCTTTTACCCAACTCACGATATGAGGGTTTATGCCGTACTTTCCCAGTTTTCCTATTAATTTATTATGGGGTACTTTGTCAAACGCTTTTTTAAAATCAATGAAAATGGCATCATCCTGAGTGTTTTTCTCTCCGCATTGTAACAAATCGTTTACGAACAGGGCGAGCTGCGTTTCGCATGACCTAACTTTCCGAAACCCGTGTTGGTTTTTGCTTAGCGAAGAACGACCATCTAAATAACGCAAAACAGAGCTAACGATTATATGTTCTAGAATCTTACACGATAATGACGTCAAGGAAATCGGTCTATAATTTTCGGGGTTCTCTTTATCACCGTCTTTGTGGATGGGCGTTACGTATGCTAGCTTCCAGTCTTTTGGAACGGTACCATGTGCAACGGATTTTTCGAATATTATTTTCAAGTAAGGTGCGATTACCGAGGCTAGCTCTTTTAACACACGCGCGGGTATGCCCACCGGCCCGGGAGACTTATTTTGCTTAATCGACTCTAGCTGGTGCGCCATACCTGTTTCCGAGAATATCAAATCTTCCATCGAATTTCCCTCATCATTCAAATCTGGTTCCTCAAATTCGTTGCTCACTGAAGTAAACGCCTTCTGAAAGTGTTCATTTAACAAGTTCGCTTTTTCCGCGCTGTCATGTACTACATCACCTGCCTCCGTTCTCAATGACGCTATGGTGGGGCCTCTACCATGAACCCCCTGCCAAACGCTTCTAGCTGCTTGCAGGGTATTGATGTAAATGTAAATGTAAACCTCTCTAACGTACGACCAAAATGCTTTCGGATTTTCTTTCAAATTACTATGCAGAACTTTCTTTTTAAATGCTTCTCGCATTGTTTCTCTAGCTCTTGACCGCGCCTCTCTGTATTGTTGCCGTATCATTGACCTCTGTTCCTCTGTGACTTTTGAAAAGAATTCCTATTTAAGCGAGCATGAAGTTTTCTTTGCCGTCTAAGAGCGCATCATTCTCTACCTGGCTGCTGGAGAGAGCGGACGTGCCTTTCACTTCCTTCAGTGGAGCCCAACGGAGACTTACGAGCGACCATTGTAGCAGTAGCATTAGAGTAGAAGTAGACGTACTGTTAAGTAGAACTAACTTTTCTTTTATATTACTTGTTAACCTTTCCTATAGCTTATTTACTTATAGTAGTAGTTATCTTAACTAATAACCTCATTGTCATTTTTTTTAATCGTAATACTTACTAGTCGTATACCGTAGTGTAGTAATTTTTCTAACACCATTTGCGCATTGCTTTTTTTACACCGATATTTATATCGTAATTGTTGTTATTTTCTTCTCCTAAATTTCTGATAATAAGTGCTTAAGCTCTACTAACACCTACTATAGGGATAAGTTATTTTATTTAACATTCATTAGTATTATTTTCTTTCTCGTATATGTAATATTTAGTTTTAACTAACAGATATCATTCCCGTGCATAAAATTTAGTAAAGCAAAGACTTTATACTTCTACTTGTGTATTTCGGAACCCTCCTTTCACTTCCTATTCTTATAGTCGACCTTGACTCAAGGCTTGCAGGTCGATACTAACGTTGTTTGTGTAGTGAATCACCCCCTCCCTTTCACTTTTTACCTGCGTTAACCCTAGATTACAGCGCTTGTCAGACAACGAATAAGTTAGCCAAGTATTTTGAGTTATATTTTTAAAAACATTTAGCTAGTTCAGATTAGTTTAGAGTTTAGGATGGCTACCCCAAGGACTCCCGTTTCCTCCTTTTTGCGCGACGCTGGTTTGGAGGCCATGAGGTCTCGAATCACGGAGCTTGAGAGGGTGGTTGCGGACCTCCTTCAGAGGGTGGAAAAGTCCGAGGCGGCTTTGGTGCGTGTGAGGGGTGCGGGGTCATCCCTGAAAGCAAACCGCGCCAAATTGGCGGCTCGGGTTAGCCTGGGTGCGGAAGCCGGTAGAGCGATCGGGGTTGTCCGTCACTCCTTATCGCGGGCTGAGGGTGTTCGGGCCGGGAAACCCGATGAGTGGAGAGTGGTGTCCACTCGGGGGGATCGTGGGGTGGTGCTGCGGAGGCAGGGAGCTGGGAACACTTCGGTGGACCCTCTTCCTGTTAGTAATAGGTTTGCGGTGTTGTCGGAGGACGACTCCGAAGCCGTTGCGCCCGCACCCGCTCCCGTCTCCTCGGTGGGGACCAGGCCCAAGGGGAGCTCGGGGGGAAAGAGGGGGCTGTTAGTGATAGGGAGCTCCAATGTCCGGCGTGTGGTGGCGCCTTTACTGTCACGGGCCCGCCGGGAGGGTGTTCATGAGCGGGTGTTCTCCAGGTGTATACCAGGAGGTACGGTGCCCCAGGTGACGAAGGAGGTCAAGGCGTCGGTTTTGGGCACGGGTTGCACCTCGTTGCGGGTGGTGGCCCATGTTGGGACCAATGACGCCTCGAAGCGCGGCTCCGAGGAGGTCTTAAGTTCTTTTAAGAACTTGGCCTCTGAGGTTGCTCGTGTCCGAGAGGAGTCGGGTTCTGATGTGCGGCTTACTATCTGCAGCATTGTCCCTCGGACGGACTGCGGGTCTATGGTTTGGAGCCGCGTGGTGGGCTTGAACCGTAGGCTGTGGGACTTCTGTAGGGGCAATGGAGTGGACTTCGTTGACCTGAGGCCGGTGCTGGACTCATGTAGGGTACCCCTAAACGGTTCATGTGTCCACTACACGGCCGAGGCAGCGGATGCGGTAGCGCGTAGGGTTTTTGAACACGCTAGGGTTTTTTTAGGTTAGATGAGGATAACACAAATATATCTGTTAGAAAAGAGTCCGGCACCATTAACCGTAGGGAGTCCAAGAACAGCGGTAGAGTGAGAAGTAGAAAAATAAAATTGTTAGATCAAGTGGCGGGGAAATCCAGAACGAAAATATCCGTAGAAAACACAATAAAAATTATTATTATGAACTGCCGAAGCATTCGAAGGAAACAGGCTGATTTTTGCCACTTAGTTAAAAGCCATCGTGCAGACGTTGTATTGGGAACTGAGAGCTGGCTATCGGGCGACATTAATTCTAACGAGATTTTCCCACCAGATTACGTGGTGTATCGCAAAGACAGGAGGGAAAGAGTCGGAGGCGGAGTTTTCATCGCCGTCAGAAAGAGTATATCAAGCCAATTAGAGGAGATTAACGTCAGCGAACACTGCGAAACGATATGGTGCTCCCTTCGTACGAGAAATGGTAAAAAATTATTTTTTTGCTCATTTTACCGCCCACCTGACTCGGGAGTCGAGAACATTAGAGAACTCAGTCGTACATTGCAGGTGATAGCTAGGAGAAAGAACGATCCAATAATCATTCCTGGAGGAGACTTTAATCTTCCATCGATCGATTGGAAATCCGTAACCTATGTTAGTGGTGGAAAAAATAGAGAAGTTTGTCGTGAATTAATTGAAGCATTCACTCTAAACTCGCTAGAGCAAATCGTCAACGAGCCGACGCGATATGACAACAACGGAAACGGAAACATATTAGATCTGCTAGCCACTACCCACCCACTATCGACTAGAAACCTACAAATCGACGACGGCATAGGTGATCATAAAATAGTAATTGCCGACTTCAAATACACCCCTGCGACAATATATAAGCCAACGCGATTAGTCTATATCTTCAGTAAAGCAGATCTCTCAGGCTTAAAAAATTATGTTACAAACCAAATAGCGACATTTATCAATTTTGCGAATAGTAAGAGCGTAGATGACTCTTGGACGGAAATTTTGCGAATCATTCGAGAAGGGCTAAAAACGTTTGTCCCAACTAAAGCAATTCGTGATCGCAAGGATCCGCGGTGGGTGAAACCGAAACTCCGTGCCTTGCTCAAGAAACAAAGACGGCATCACGCGCACATAAAGCACCTTAAAGAAGTTGGTAGGGACCACGCAAACGAGTATTTAATATACAGAAATATTCGTAAATCTGCAAGAGACGAAGCGCGTAAGGAATTTGACGTCTACCGATCCACGACACTGTCGGACTCACTCAAAATCGACTCGAAAGAATTTTGGTCGTACGTGCGAGAAATGCGAGGAGGACAGTCCACAGTACCTCTTCTACGTACAGACAACGGTGAAAGTGTACACGATTCATTTACTAAGGCTAGTATGTTAAATCGGTTCTTTGAAAATTGCTTCACAATAGACAGCGGTGATTTCATTGATTTCCCTACTCGTATAGACTCAAATATGAGCGACATAGAAATATCCGAAAGCGGTATCGTCAAATTACTAAGTCAGGTCCACAAAAGAAAATCGCCAGGGCCTGAAGCCATACCTGCATTCATTATAAACTCGTTAGCAAACGAATTAGCTCCGTACCTTAAGCTTCTATTCAGAAAATCTTTGGATGAGGGTGTAGTTCCCTTGATATGGAAAACAGCCCACGTTACACCAATACATAAAACGGGAAGTAAATTAAAAGTGGAGAACTACCGCCCTATATCGTTGACGTCAATCTTCTGTAAGGTTTTTGAGCACATTATCGGTAGCTCAATAATGCGATTTCTCGAAAGCAAAGAAGCGCTTAACAGTAGCCAGCATGGTTTCCGGAGAGGCAGGTCATGCGAGACTCAGTTAGCTCTACTCACACAAGATATTGTGAAAGCAACGGATAAAGGAATAGGAGTTGATGCAGTATTTTTAGACTTTAGGAAAGCCTTGGACACCGTTTCTCACGTGAAAATAGTGCAAAAATTAAGGGCTTATTCTATTAACGAGAAAATTGTAAATTAGATCGCCTCGTTTCTTTCCGATAGAACCCAGAGAGTAGTCCTCGATGGAGTTGCATCAGACCTCGTCAAAGTGACTTCCGGCGTGCCTCAGGGAAGTGTAATCGGACCTCTGTTATTCTTGATATATATAAATGATTTAGCGGATAATATAAAGTGTAAAGTTAGACTCTTCGCGGATGACACACTTGTGTATGGAGAAATCAAAACAATACACGATCAGGAGAATTTGCAAAAGGACCTTCAGGCTATCACGAAATGGTGTAAAGATTGGCAACTCGATCTGAATATAAAGAAATGCGCCGCAATGAACTTCACGCGCTCCACGAATTTCAACCGTTACCCGTACCAAATATCCGAACTAAAGCTAAAATACGTCAATAGCTACAAATACCTAGGAGTAATTCTCAGTAGCAATTTGTCTAGTAGAGAGCATATCAAATCCGTTATAGCATCGACAAACAGAATTCAAGGGCTTTCCTCTAGAGTCCTGCGGGGATGCCCCTCGAATGTGAAGGAAATCGCATACTTTTCCCTAATACGACCCATCGTGGAATACTGTTGCGCCGTCTGGGACCCTTTCGAGGAGGGCCTAACTAGAGAGCTCGAAATGGTTCAGCGTAGAGCGGCTAGATTTGTAAAAGGAGAATATCGGTATGATGCGAGTGTATCAGAGTTATTGAGAGATCTGAAATGGCAGACGTTGAAGAGTAGAAGAATTGAATACAAGAGGAAACTATTTGAAAAATTTGAAAGTTCCGAATTCGTTGAAGACGTACGCGGCATAGTCGTCCCCATCGGTGTTAGTGAACGTAATGTTAGATCACAGTGCAGGAGAAAATATCTCGAAATTACCGCTAGAACAGAGAAATACTACCGATCCTTTTTCCCAGACGCGATAAGACAATCCAACAGAGGAATTAGCTAGACTTCACTTGGTGTTGTGACACCCCCTGCCAAACGCTTCTAGCGGCTTGCAGGGTATTTATGTAAATGTAAATGTAAATGGGAAAGTATTTTATTCACGAACAAAATCTGATGTGGCCAACACATGACTTTTTTGAGTTAGAGCGCCCACAGTAACATACACACACACGCGCACACACACACACACGCACACACACACACACGCACACACAGACATTCCGAAAATGGTCTAAACGTGTTCCAGGGACCTAGAAACGTGTATTTCCGTTGAAATCTCGAAGTCGATTTTTTTCATGAATACAATACTTTCCCATTACTACGTATGGAGAAAGTAATAATTTAAAAATCTATACCCCAAATATGGAGAAAGTCATGTGTTGGCCACATCAGATTTCATTTTCTGTAGTCGAACGCCGGTAATAACCAATAGTTGGTTCCTTTGTCTGAATCTTTAAAGAATAGGAGAAAATGAGAAAAATAGTTTTATATGCAAATTATGTAAACTTTTTGCGTAAGAGAGAATATTCCTAGGCTTGTGTCGACTAACTGGGATCAAATTTAAAAATGACCGCGACGGTGACTCCTCGACCGTCATTAACTCGGGTTAGAGGCCCATACATCGAGGCCCATCCTCAAATCCGAGCTTAGTCGTCTTCACCCTCTCAGCAGGGGGGCACTAGCCGACCACGTCTTTTGCAATAAAATTTAAACTATTTTATATTGTTAACTTAGTGCGATTGTGACTCAAGCAACATATTCGGGTCAGTGCACTGATCAAGAGCGTCTTTTTAATGGAATTCTACTATAAATAATAACATATATACGCTCACATATAATGTTGACGCCAGGGAATACCAACAAGTTTTCGGACGGGATTGTAATGAAAGCAGACATTCGCGAAACGGTGCGGAGGATGTAACGCTTGGTTGTTATATGGTTTTAGATGGCAGAAAAGGAATACCGCTCATAACTAAAAATCTTTATAACCTTTTTCGATCAAACTTTCAGGAATCGCTTGACTATTCAACTTTTAAATTTCAAATTGCTCGCCGTATCATAGTAGTCCTGGGTTGACTTCAGGAGCATATCTTTTCTCCATTTGAATAATATAGGCAGAGCTGAAACGAAGCGATGCCTTTTTTCTTTAGTATTTTCAAATATCTTAAAAATGAGATATCGACGCGGTATTTTCACAGCTATGCCGAAAAAAGTATGGAAATGAATTTCCATATCGTAGAAATTCAAATCACATTCTTTAAGGTGATGGCAAAAGGCATCTCGAAAGAAGTCGTGGGTTCGACTCTCAAGAGGTTGGTATTCCCTGGCGTCAACATTATATGTGAGCGTATATATGTTATTATTTATCGTAGAATTCCATTAAAAAGACGCTCTTGATCAGTGCATTGACCCGAATATGTTGCTTGAGTCACAATCGCACTATGTTAACAACATAAAATAGTTTAAATTTTACTGCAAAAGACGTGGTCGGCTAGTGACCCCCTGCTGAGAGAGTAAAGACGGCTGAGCTCGGATTTGAGGATGGGCCTCTAACCCGAGTTAATGACGGTCGAGGGGTCAGCGTCGCGGTCAGTTTTAAATGTGGTCCCAGTTAGTCGACACAAGCCTATTCCTATTATTGCCTTAATACATATACGCCATACGACAGAAATACGCAGCATTAACATACATGTAGCGAGCGAGTGGTAGGGAGTGGAGGGAAGGTCCTTCGCTCGTCGTGGCTACGTCGAGCGAAATGGAAATTTTCGATCCTATACATTAACAGCAGGTTACAAAGCCTTTTAACGATAAACGGTTTATCGGACCTCCGTCTCGTACCCTTACTTTGCCTCTAGTATCTCGGTAAATGGATTCCGCGGAGGAAAATGTCGCTCGTATTTAAGTAAACTCTAAGTTTACCCCAGTTAATCCGGGGACGTTGACTACACATCACGTTATTCCTTTTTTGGGTAATCTGCTTTAATATTAGAGGCACCTACGTACATGGGCAGGCACGATCACGAGAATAAAATACGAGAGATCGACTGTAGGACCGAGCGATACCAGAGCTCGTTTTTTCCAAGGACCATACGGGATCATAACAGGAGAGTGATTCCCACGAGGGACGTTATTAGGTAGGTCTTGGTGTGCTGCACCCCCTGCCACCCACCAGTCTGGTGATTTGCAGGGTATCATGTAGATGTAGATGTAGATTGGCATAGTGAATGAGACATAATCCCACGGTTATTAATTCGATTATTCGAAAAATCGGTTTTGTTCAATTTTTATCACTTTGTAATTGTAATTTCTAGCTTTAACACGATACAAAGTTATTTTAATAATTTTGATATCTTATCCAGCAAGTTATACGTTATATTACCTCGATTATCGTATTTTTACAAAATTTTCGCAGTTTAGTAATACACATCCCCAATTCATACCTATCAATTTCTATCAATCCGATAAATACCTCTGTTTTCATATTGATTAGCTTGGCTCGTGCCATCACATGACACGTTTCATTTATAACGCTCACTATTTAATTTCATCCATCGGCGCTGCTGCAGATGCATAATTTTTATGCTTACACTGTCAATTATAATACAGCGATTGATAGATATGACCTTTTTTAATTAATAAAGTGTAATTAAATATTTTTAAACAAAAAATATATTTATAACCAAATGATATATTTCAAAATTTTTTAAGAAAAAATCAAATATTTACGTGTTCATTTGTTTGCAAAATTTACCATAATAAAATATCAACTCTTATGAAAGAACTTGTATCTGTGATAAACAAATAGTACTTAAATTTGAGTAACTATGCAAATCAAAAATGTTATCAGATTTTCAATGTGAACAATCCAATAAATATATATGTAAAGATGAGCAGGATAACAGGTAGAAAAATGTTATCGCGAGTACTATATTTCTGTAAAACAAAGTGAAGTGAAGTAGGTGAAACAAATATTTTTAATTGAAATAACGCTTCGTAACACAAAAACTGGAAATATAAACAAAAAACAATTACAGACAAATATAGCAACATATATATTGTATATCTATACACACTTATCTTTTCTGTAACGAAAAATATGGAAATTAAAGACTAAATAAACAAGATAAAGTGAAAAACTGTCAACAGTTTATTCCTTTCCCAAATTCCCAACAGTGCTGAGTTTAAACCGAATTTATTGCAAGACATCGAACCGTAATTTTTCTTTCTGGTTTTTATTTCGGATCATATTCTATGGCATGGTAAATTATGAATTTCGTGTAAATAACGAAATACTAGAACAATGAGATGCAAGTTTAGTTATGCTGGGGAAAATCAATCACGACTTTTGAAAAAAACCTAAAATGCGCTAGGTAAACGTCTAAATCAGTTAAGTTTACATCGTTCTCCACATTTGGAGAATAAACAAATCGAACACTTGTACTTACTCCACCGGTTGTTCAATATTCCACTTCCTTTCGATAACTTCAAACAAGTTAGGAAAGTGTACAACGTATCACAAATGGGCGCGTTTCGTGCAATGGAGTATTAGAAAGAAATTATATAGTGCCTGTACGTAAGAGAAATTGCGTTTTAACGTTCTCTTCCTCAGAAATAAACCATTTTCTTCCTCTTTAAAAAAATTGCATGCATATGTAAGGAAATTAAACGTTTGTTTCTGAGATTGTTTATGTTATCAACAGTGAAGTAACCATGCAAGAAATTTTCAAAAAGTTCAAATCTAACTAAGATATTCTGGTTTGATTTTCTCAATAACGGCTACTCCCACGACGAAAATGTATAGAAAAAGAAATATTCTTATTCACTAGTTCTACAACTTTTATTTGAAAAATATTTTGATGTGTGCAATACATTACTAGATATGAAGAAAAATGAATTTTTGTCTCCAGTAAAGTGGTATGATTGGTGTACGTAATTCATTTTTGCGATTTTCTCATTATATTTTATTGAAAGTCCTTAATATCAAATTTCATGAAAATGCGTTCGGTTGAAGCCGAGAACGAACATGCGGACGGAAGGACAGGCCGACGATAATAGGCGCTCACGCTGGAAGCGAAACGCGCCTAAAAAGAACTAAGCACAATTCAACTAATCGCACACAATAATGGTTATAACCACAACCTCGAAAACAAACGCTTCAATAAAATCACGTCTGCAGATTTATATGTCTCTCGACAACGACAGGCACCTGTCAAATAAATCACTCCAATATCAATCGCAACTCTCTACGTATTCCCTGGAACATTAAACACGTACTTCGAAAGCAATGCCCTAATCATCAGTAGCTGAGATGGAATGAAGATACCTAGCTCACAATGCTATGTTCCCGGATTTGAGTTCTGCCGAGAGCAGGTAAAAATATATATTATTATTCGCAAACAATCATCAAACAAAGAAACCATCAACCAGATCGCCGAAACTATATATATATATATATATATAGAATTTATATTGCACCCCATAGACAAATCACGGAGGCGAGTCACACACTCTCGTAATATGATAGGCTGTGATTAGCGATGGTGTTCGAGAATTCTCGAGAAATTCCTATTTTTCAAATTCTCATTTCTCGAGAAATTTTTTTCTCTAATATTCGAAAATCTCGAGTGCCGAAAAAATTTCTCGAGATTTCGAGATTCTCTGCAAACATAGGAATGAACCGTCCATTAGGCGAGAACACCTCTGAAATAAGTGCGAATCTCCTTGTTGCATTGAAAAAACAAATTGCCAACAGAAGAGATGTGCCTTTAATTTCTTTGATAAAGTATCTTCAAGACCCAAAATGCCTACAGATATGTAAAAAAGAAGATTTCTTTGCGCTAAGTCCAAAAAATGAAATCGTCAAAACAAAAAAATTAATCATGAACAGACTAAACCATTACTCAAATGAGTAGAGAGCGTGAATCATGCGAAGCACTTATACAAACCTTCGTTAAACACTCCTTGTGTCAGCTAGTAAGATGTCCCACGAGATCGAACAATATATTAGATTTACTCGTAACGAACTACCCCGAGCGTATGAACAAGCTTTCCATAGAGGAAGGAATAAGCGATCATAATGCTGTGTACGTAGAAGTTAAGCTAAAAGTGTAGAAACAGGATAAGGCTAGAAGATGCGTATAAATGTACGCCAAAGGCGATTTCTCGAAATTTAGGTCTTTTTTACAGACACAATTCCCTTATTTCTGCGGGGCATCTATCGACGCTAGTACAGAGGAATTATGGTGCGTGTTCAGGGATATGATGCGAGAGGGTACGAATAAATTCATTCCACATCAACTTAAACGTGATGGTGCGGAACCAAGATGGTACAACCAGAAAGTTTTACATTTACATTTACATAAATACCCTGCAAGCCGCTAGAAGCGTTTGGCAGGGGGTGTCACAACACCAAGTGAAGTCTAGCTAATTCCTCTGTTGGATTGTCTTATCGCGTCTGGGAAAAAGGATCGGTAGTATTTCTCTGTTCTAGCGGTAATTTCGAGATATTTTCTCCTGCACTGTGATCTAACATTACGTTCACTAACACCGATGGGGACGACTATGCCGCGTACGTCTTCAACGAATTCGGAACTTTCAAATTTTTCAAATAGTTTCCTCTTGTATTCAATTCTTCTACTCTTCAACGTCTGCCATTTCAGATCTCTCAATAACTCTGATACACTCGCATCATACCGATATTCTCCTTTTACAAATCTAGCCGCTCTACGCTGAACCATTTCGAGCTCTCTAGTTAGGCCCTCCTCGAAAGGGTCCCAGACGGCGCAACAGTATTCCACGATGGGTCGTATTAGGGAAAAGTATGCGATTTCCTTCACATTCGAGGGGCATCCCCGCAGGACTCTAGAGGAAAGCCCTTGAATTCTGTTTGTCGATGCTATAACGGATTTGATATGCTCTCTACTAGACAAATTGCTACTGAGAATTACTCCTAGGTATTTGTAGCTATTGACGTATTTTAGCTTTAGTTCGGATATTTGGTACGGGTAACGGTTGAAATTCGTGGAGCGCGTGAAGTTCATTGCGGCGCATTTCTTTATATTCAGATCGAGTTGCCAATCTTTACACCATTTCGTGATAGCCTGAAGGTCCTTTTGCAAATTCTCCTGATCGTGTATTGTGTTGATTTCTCCATACACAAGTGTGTCATCCGCGAAGAGTCTAACTTTACACTTTATATTATCCGCTAAATCATTTATATATATCAAGAATAACAGAGGTCCGATTACACTTCCCTGAGGCACGCCGGAAGTCACTTTGACGAGGTCTGATGCAACTCCATCGAGGACTACTCTCTGGGTTCTATCGGAAAGAAACGAGGCGATCTAATTTACAATTTTCTCGTTAATAGAATAAGCCCTTAATTTTTGCACTATTTTCACGTGAGAAACGGTGTCCAAGGCTTTCCTAAAGTCTAAAAATACTGCATCAACTCCTATTCCTTTATCCGTTGCTTTCACAATATCTTGTGTGAGTAGAGCTAACTGAGTCTCGCATGACCTGCCTCTCCGGAAACCATGCTGGCTACTGTTAAGCGCTTCTTTGCTTTCGAGAAATCGCATTATTGAGCTACCGATAATGTGCTCAAAAACCTTACAGAAGATTGACGTCAACGATATAGGGCGGTAGTTTTCCACTTTTAATTTACTTCCCGTTTTATGTATTGGTGTAACGTTGGCTGTTTTCCATATCGAAGGAACTACACCCTCATCTAAAGATTTTCTGAATAGAAGCTTAAGGTACGGAGCTAATTCGTTTGCTAACGAGTTTATAATGAATGCAGGTATGGCTTCAGGCCCTGGCGATTTTCTTTAGTGGACCTGACTTAGTAATTTGACGATACCGCTTTCGGATATTTCTATGTCGCTCATATTTGAGTCTATACGAGTAGGGAAATCAATGAAATCACCGCTGTCTATTGTGAAGTAATTTTCAAAGAACCGATTTAACATACTAGCCTTAGTAAATGAATCGTGTACACTTTCACCGTTGTCTGTACGTAGAAGAGGTACTGTGGACTGTCCTCCTCGCATTTCTCGCACGTACGACCAAAATTCTTTCGAGTCGTTTTTGAGTGAGTCCGACAGTGTCGTGGATCGGTAGACGTCAAATTCCTTACGCGCTTCGTCTCTTGCAGATTTACGAATATTTCTGTATATTAAATACTCGTTTGCGTGGTCCCTACCAACTTCTTTAAGGTGCTTTATGTGCGCGTGATGCCGTCTTTGTTTCTTGAGCAAGGCACGGAGTTTCGGTTTCACCCACCGTGGGTCCTTGCGATCACGAATTGCTTTAGTTGGGACAAACGTTTTTAGCCCTTCTCGAATTATTCGCAAAATTTCCGTCCAAGAGTCATCTACGCTGTTACTATTCGCAAAATTGATAAATGACGCTATTTGGTTTGTAACATAATTTTTTAAGCCTGGGAGATCTGCTTTACTGAAGATATAGACTAATCGCGTTGGCTTATATATTGTCGCAGGGGTGTATTTGAAGTCGGCAATTACTATTTTATGATCACCTATGCCGTCGTCGATTTGTAGGTTTCTAGTCGATAGTGGGTGGGTAGTGGCTAGCAGATCTAATATGTTTCCGTTTCCGTTGTTGTCATATCGCGTCGGCTCGTTGACGATTTGCTCTAGCGAGTTTAGAGTGAATGCTTCAATTAATTCACGACAAGCTTCTCTATTTTTTCCACCACTAACATAGGTTACGGATTTCCAATCGATCGATGGAAGATTGAAGTCTCCTCCAAGAATTATTACTGGATCGTTCTTTCTCCTAGCTATCACCTGCAATGTACGACTGAGTTCTCTAATGTTCTCGACTCCCGAGTCAGGTGGGCGGTAAAATGAGCAAAAAAATAATTTTTTACCATTTCTCGTACGAAGGGAGCACCATATCGTTTCGCAGTGTTCGCTGACGTTAATCTCCTCTAATTGGCTTGATATACTCTTTCTGACGGCGATGAAAACTCCGCCTCCGACTCTTTCCCTCCTGTCTTTGCGATACACCACGTAATCTGGTGGGAAAATCTCGTTAGAATTAATGTCGCTCGATAGCCAGCTCTCAGTTCCCAATACAACGTCTGCACGATGGCTTTTAACTAAGTGGCAAAAATCGGCCTGTTTCCTTCGAATGCTTCGGCAGTTCATAATAATAATTTTTATTGTGTTTTTTTACGGGTATTTTCGTTCTGGATTTCCCCGCCACTTGATCTAACAATTTTATTTTTCTACTTCTCACTCTACCGCTATTCTTGGACTCCCTAAGGTTAATGTTGGCGGACTCTTTTCTAACAGATATATTTGTGTTATCCTCTTCTAACCTAAAAAAACCCTAGCGTGTTCAAAAACCCTACGCGCTACCGCATCCGCTGCCTCGGCCGTGTAGTGGACACATGAACCGTTTAGGGGTACCCTACATGAGTCCAGCACCGGCCTCAGGTCAACGAAGTCCACTCCATTGCCCCTACAGAAGTCCCACAGCCTACGGTTCAAGCCCACCACGCGGCTCCAAACCATAGACCCGCAGTCCGTCCGAGGGACAATGCTGCAGATAGTAAGCCGCACATCAGAACCCGACTCCTCTCGGACACGAGCAACCTCAGCGGCCAAGTTCTTAAAAGAACTTAGAACCTCCTCGGAGCCGCGCTTCGAGGCGTCATTGGTCCCAACATGGGCCACCACCCGCAACGAGGAGCAACCCGTGCCCAAAACCGACGCCCTGACCTCCTTCGTCACCTGGGGCACCGTACCTCCTGGTATACACCTGGAGAACACCCGCTCATTAACACCCTCCCGGCGGGCCCGTGACAGTAAAGGCGCCACCACACGCCGGACATTGGAGCTCCCTAACACTAACAGCCCCCTCTTTCCTCCCGAGCTCCCCTTGGGCCTGGTCCCCACCGAGGAGACGGGAGCGGGTGCGGGCGCAACGGCTTCGGAGTCGTCCTCCGACCTCACCGCAAACCTATTACGAACAGGAAGAGGGTCCACCGAGGTGTTCCCAGCTCCCTGCCTCCGCAGCACCACCCCACGATCCCCCCGAGTGGACACCACTCTCCACTCATCGGGTTTCCCGGCCCGAACACCCTCAGCCCGCGATAAGGAGTGATAACTACGTATGGAGAAAGTAATAAGCAAAACGTCTCCGAAATGGATGGTTCTACGAAAATTTGTTTCAAACAAAACTTGGAAGAAATATTATTTTCTACAACTTTGTTCCTCAACAAGATTACCAATAACGATGCTTTTAAGGAAAAAACCGAAAAACCGGTTATTTATAAATAACTGCAAAACAATAAGTACAATAGAGAATTGTTTCAAATGAAAGTTGTAGGAAATTACATTCTCTATAACGTTTGTATAGAATTGTATATACAATATTAATGTTTTAACGAAGAAATATCGCAATGACCGAATCTTGTTTCGAATAAACCTCGACTTTCGATTACCCGTTATTGTCCAAAAACTAATCATTTCTTTGGGATCATGTTAAAGTGTTATATATGAAGTTTGGAAACGATATGGCGCGTATTTTTTGAGTTAGAGCGCCCACAATCACATAAACGCACACACAGACATCATTCGGAAAATAGTCTAAACGTGTTCTAGGGACCTTAAAACATGTATTTCCATTGAAATCTCAAAGTCGATTATTTTCGTGAACACAATACTTTCCCATTACTACGTATGGAGAAAGTAATAAAAGTACATTGGCCCCACCCAATCAGTAAATCACGAAAGCATTTTTTACTTTCTCCATACGTAGTAATGGGAAAGTATTTTGTTCATGAAAATAATCGACTTCGAGATTTCAAAGGAAATACACGTTTTAAGGTCCGTAGAACACGTTTAGATTATTATCGGTATGATGTTTGTGTGTGCGTGTATGTGATTGTGGGCGCTCTAACTTTAAAAAAACGTGCCATATCGTTACCAAACTTCATATGTAACACTTTTACATGATCACAAAGAACTGGTTAGTTTTTCGACAGTAACGGGTAATCGAATCTCGAGGTTTATTCGAAACAGGATTCGATTTTTGCGACATTTCTTCGTTAAAACATCATTATTGTATTTACAGTTCTATACAAAAGTTATAGAGAATGTAATTTCTTACATCTTTCATTTGAAACAATTTTCTATTGTAGTTATTGTTTAGGAGTTATTTATAAAAAACACGTTTTTCGGTTTTCTCCTTAAAAACATCGTTATTGGTAATCTTCATGAGGACCAAAGTTGTAGAGAATAATATTTCTTCCAAGTTATGTTTGAAAGAAATTTTTGTAGAACCATCCATTTCGGAGATATTTTGCCTTTTCTTAATTTGCAGTATACAGCGCCGCCACGATGTAGCGGTGGATTATGTAAACATATTCAAAATTTACGTAATTTACGGCAATAAGCTCGACTGTATACTTTTACCATACGAAATAATAAATTTGCCTTATAATGCTATTCATAAAAAGAATTTAAATATCTATACCCCAAATATGGAGAAAGTCATGTGTTGGCCACATCAGATATTTTCGTGAATACGATACTTACCCGTAAATACGTATGGAGAAAGTAAAAAGCAAAACGTCTCCGAAATGGATGGTTCTGCCAAAATTTGTTTCAAACAAAACTTGGAAGAAATATTATTCTCTACAACTTTGGTCCTCAACAAGATTACCAATAAGGATGTTTTTAAGGAGAAAACCGAAAAATCTGTTATCTATAAATAACTTCTAAACAATAAGTACAGCAGAGAGTTATTTCAAATGAAAGTTGTAGGAAATTACATTCTCTATAACTTTTCTATAGAACTGTAAATACAATAATGATGTTTTAACGAAGAAATGTCGCAAAAATCGAATCCTGTTTCGAATAAACCTCGAGATTCGATTACCCGTTACTGTCGAAAAACTAACCAGTTCTTTGTGATCATGTAAAAGTGTTACATATGAAGTTTGTTAACGATATGGCACGTTTTTTTAAAGTTAGAGCGCCCACAATCACATACACGCACACACAAACATCATACCGATAATAATCTAAACGTGTTCTATGGACCTTAAAACGTGTATTTCCTTTGAAATCTCGAAGTCGATTATTTTCGTGAACACAATACTTTCCCATTACTACGTATGCAGATAGTAATAAAATCACATTGGCCCCACCCAGTCACTAAATCACGAAAGGATTTTTTACTTTCTCCATACGTAGCAATGGGAATGTACTATTGCGTTCACGAAAATAATCGACTTCGAGATTTCAACGGAAATACACGTCTTGAGGTCCCTCGAACACGTTTAGACTATTTTCGGAATGTTTGTGTGCGCGCGCGCGTGTGATTTTGGGCGCTCTAACTCAAAACGTACCTGCCATAGCTCTACCAAACTTCATATCTAACACTTTAGTATGAGCACAAAGAACTGATTAGTTTTTGGACAATAACGGTTAACCGGAAGTCGAGGTTTATTCGGAACCCGATTCGGTTTTTGCGATATTTCTTCGTTAAAACATCCTTATGGTATCGCAATTCTATACAACGTTATAGAGAATGTAATTTCCTACAACTTTCATTTGTTACAGTTTTCTATAGCAGTTATTGTTTAGGAGTTATTTATAAATTACCGGTTTTTCGGTTTTTCCTTAAAAACATCGTTATTGGTAATTTTCGTGAGGACCTAAGTTGTAGAGAATAATATTTATTCCAAGTTTTGTTTGAAACAAATTTTCGTTGAACCATCCGTTTCGGAGGTATTTCGCTTTATCTTAATACCAGTGTACAGCGTCAGCACCATGTAGCGGTGAATTCTGTAAACATATTCAAAATATACCTAATATACGGCAATAAGGACGGTTGTATTCTTTTACGACAGGAAATAATAGTTTTGGCTAATAATGCTATTCATAATAATTTAAATAACTATACCCCAAATATGGAGAAAGTCATGTGTATGTCACGTCAGATTTTTTTTAGTTTTCGAAAGAAAATGTAAAATTCCAATGTGAAAGTTCTTATCGCCCCATTTTGTTATCCGGAAGGAAGACAGAGTTTAATGTCCTCAAACAATCTTCGCACGATTTTGGCCAATCAATAACATCCCTGCCCGTGAAGCAACAGGTGGAAATGTTTGATTAAGCAGCTTGTTAGAGATAATTCCCGTGATAATGAATTGGATCATGTTCGTCGCATTCCACGCGGAATTATTTTGTAGTGCGATTCGAAAATTCCAAGTGATGACGCCTGAATTAATTGAAAATCCCTATAACTCATATTCATAAAATTCCATTTAGGGAGAATATTTTGCGTCCAAATATCCGTCACTCATTTAAAACGTTTGATTTTCATATCGTGGAACGTATTGGTAACTGACTACGTATTACTGAAATCAAAATTGAAGCCACGAAATTTAATAGAGCGTTATAAATTTATTAAAATGCTGAAATGTAGAAACGATTTTCAATGATATAGCATTTGATGTAGCTGTTTAATTTGCTTTGGTGAATTTGAAAACCGATACAATAATAAATTATGAATACTTGATACTTAGGGTTAAAGTTTTACTTTGTATTTAACTATAATTGCAGAATTGATTGATTAATAGTTAAACATCATTAACGTTTCGGGTTTAAAGAATTTAACCTATTGAACTGAAAAATAAATGCCAATTGACTTACTAATGATTTTCTGGTTATAAATAAAAGATAAGTGTAGTGAAAATGAGCAAGTTTAAAAGTTTACTTAGCAAATCAATCATATTTCTCCTATGCTACATTTACAGTAAGGTAATTAATTCGAAAATTGCACTACATATAAATTATTAATCCTCTCAAGTAAATTTCTATGTAAGTTATCTGGTAGGGATGGTTTTTCGTATTCGGATGGCGGCGGCTAGCAATGCGAGATGCCAGGTACGGCTGCTCGTTGTGTGTTCTTTTCTTCAGGTTCAGGATTTGCTTGGGAGTCTTGGCCGCCGTCGGTCCACATTCTGGGGGAGAACGGCCTCGGATCCGTGTATATTAAGCCCCTAGGAGGAGTGGGAGTATGAGTGAGTAGTGGAGAAGGAATGATTCGGTTTCCATGCGCTTGCGTAACAACAGGTGGTCTCCTTGCATATTGGCGCATATTGCGCCATGTTACGTTCTGAGGGGAAATGTAGGAAAATTGTTCGCTAATTTCGAAAAATCTTATCACATGGCTTTCCTGATTATCGTCCTGAATTATTTTCAGCAGGAATCATCTAGCGTAGTACCTATTATATAATAAATTGTTATTAGTAAAGCGGTCAATCTGAAAAATATTTCTATTGTAATTTCAACAATTATTTCCAAATGTATCGGTTTTATTTGTTTGTATATGCTAATATTACTATGGCGTTTTTACTTTCTCATACGAATTATCGAGAAAGTATTGTTTTCGCGAAAAAATTCGACCTCGAGATTTTTACGGAAATACACGATTTAGGTGTCGCTGTATCATTCCTGTCTTTCAGAGAATATCGAAATCTCGAGAAATTTTTTCGATACTCGAGATTTTCGAATATTAGAGAAAAAAATTTCTCGAGAAATGAGAATTTGAAAAATAGGAATTTCTCGAGAATTCTCGAGACGAGAATTCTCGAACACAATCTCTAATCACAGTCTATCATATTTAGGAGAGTGTGTGACTCGCCTCCGTGATTTGTCTATGGGGTGCAATATAAATTTTATATATATATATATAGTTTCGGCGATCTGGTTGATGGTTTCTTTGTTTGATGATTGTTTGCGAATAATAATATATATTTTTACCTGCTCTCGGCAGAATTCAAATCCGGGAACATAGCATTGTGAGCTAGGCATCTTCATTCCATCTCAGCTACTGATGATTAGGGCATTGCTTTCGAAATACGTGTTTAATGTTCCAGGGAATACGTAGAGAGTTGCGATTGATATTGGAGTGTTTTATTTGACAGGTGCCTGTCGTTGTCGAGAAACATAAATCTGCAGACATCGTGATTTTATTGAAGCGTTTGTTTTCGAGGTTGTGGTTATAACCATTATTGTGTGCGATTAGTTGAATTGTGCTTAGTTCTTTTTAGGCGCGTTTCGCTTCCAGCGTGAGCGCCTATTATCGTCGGCCTGTCCTTCCGTCCGCATGTTCGTTCTCGGCTTCAACCGAACGCATTTTCATGAAATTTGATATTAAGGATCCGGAAAAGTGGTTTCCGCAATGCCGTCTGTCTGCCTGTTACTGGCTCTGGAGTCTAGACGGTAGAACAAAAATGAATGAAATCTCGTACTTAGGCATTTTATTTTACTGAGCAGAGTATACATAGAAATGGTTGACATTGCTCAATAATTAAGAGTAGTTTATTCTACGCATTTTTAACATCAATCTCATTTTCTCGAAAACGGCTCTAACGATTTTGATCAAATTTCGTACAGTTACTTGAGGTTACGTCTTCAATAATGCTGTATCGTTCATATTTCTCAAAAATTAATATGTATAACGCTATTTATTCTAGGCAACTTTAACAACAATTCGATTTTCTCAAAAACGGCTCTAACGATTTTGATCAAATTTCATACAATTACTTGAGTATACATCTACAATAATACTACTTATTTCATTTTTCTCAATGAGTGAATATAAGGCTAGTTTATTCTAGGGCAACTTGAAAAAAAATTGGATTTTCTAAAGACAGGCTGATACGATTTTAATTTTCTAAAGATAACTAAACGAGGCATTATTATATGAGAAAGTTTTTACAACCTTTGTTGTACCGATTTTTTAAAAATGTTATCATGTGTGTGTGGCGAAATGTGGAGACACGCACCCTGATTCTAATTGCCGTGGAAATTTATTAATGGAGATGCTAATAGGAAAGGAGGACCCAACTTACCCAATGGCACATTCTCTGTCCACCCTATCATCCTGATTGTTACAAATCACATCTGAAGTTCCTCCCTCGAAAAATTAAATTTCTCGCTCCTTTCCTCTGACACAACGGTGACCTTCGGCCCACCTTCCACCCACCCCAGTTAACCGTGAGAGGACTTTGTCTGAAAATGATATTACCCACTCTGCCATTCTATATTTCAGGCAGCCGCCTAAACCCAGGAGGACTTGAGGGCAATATTTTTTCACCCATTCTCACTCCTCCGCGTTCTTGTTCATTTATTAAGTGTTTTTAAAAAATATGCTGGAGAGGAAATACCACGAGAGAAAAGAACATTTTTGGAGGATTTCTGTTCTACGCGAACGCTTGTCGTTAGAGGTCCGACCGTTCTTCGTTTTCTTTTCTAATCAAAGTGAATGAGAGGAGATAGAAACGCGTGGTTCTAAAATCACCTTATAACTGTCGTTAATAAAAGAAAAGCCTCATCCCGATATAATTACATTGGCTTCAGAAAAAAAAATCGACAGCACACCAAATAGTACGTTTGGTGGGAAATAATATCATACGGCTTTATCGCCGAAAACGGACGAAATTACTGTTTTTATACGTCGTCAAACCGTCAATCGTTTGTAGAAAGAAGGGCTGCTACTTAATCTGGACGCGATGGATTTACCAGTATAATTACATAGGCAAGGCAGGAGCACATAATATCAGAATTAGGCAATAGGGCACGACTAAAAATGCAAGTTTAATCGACCCATGGAAATAATCCTTATTAACTAGGCCACAAACTTTCATATATCTTGGTATTAACCAGGGGCATATATTCTGGATGTGCTTAGTGAGCGGCGCACGGCTACCAAATATCACGATATATACATAGATATAATATTATTAAAACTATGGCAACTATGAAATGCGGTTGTGCCGAAAAAGTTGCGCGCACGAAAATACGTTCACTGGATGATCTCTAGCGAAGTCATGCTGTCGGACAATGCAGACTCTATAGTGTTTAACTGAATAGCAGAGCGGTGGAAACTGAGGTCTTGCGTAGTAGATTACTGCATGGAAGTCGCCCGATGAGCCAAGGGCTGCCCTTCCTCAAATTCCCGAGACTTCATCGAAAACATACCAGCTACGGGACAAAAAAATTGGCCCAAAAGAATGTCAAGTGTACTCTGCTAAGGGAAAGACAAAGAGTACTGTGGATTGGTGCCCTGAGTGTGATGTAGGCCTATGTTTAGAAGGTTGTTTTAAAACATATCACACGAAACTGCGTTTTTAGGAAACTAGTGTCATCAGAGGAGTGTAAGTTGATTAAAACACCAACTATGCCGTAATTTTCTTGTATTTATTTAACATTTTTCTACAAGTAACCAAGTTTTTATGATATTTGATCTGTATTTAATAAAGTTATAAAATATTGTCTGCAAAATTGTGCGATCAAATATTTTCGCAGAATTTACTACCGCGAATAGGGCTTACCGGCATTTAAATGTTGACCGGCCGGAAGGGTAACGGTTCATGTTTCCGACCCTTTCAGTGAAAGCGACAAAGAGAGGCACTGTTGGAAGGCACGGAGACGCAGTACCTACTTAAAACGCTGAGCTCTATCGTTGGGTAATCGTATTTTCAATTGTAAGTACAAAATAAATCAACTCCTTAAAAGCATCACGACATGTTAGGAAGTAAGTTGCTTTTTAATGTGCGTAACATCGCAAGAGAAGAAAAACAGGTAAATATTTTTAAAAATTAGAAATAAAAATCTATCGAGAGTGTTGCAGACTAATATAATGTAAAGGCAAAATTTAAAGTTAATAAAATGTCCGTATGTGACGGAAAAGAATGCCGCGTGTGGGGATTAATACCGGGTCCTGAGGATCAAACTGAACTACCAGCGCCTTTACCCGCACGGCTTCGCCGAATACATTTTGACGCGATTGTTATAGAAGGAATTTAAAAGGCCGACCGGTTTTTCGTGATCTTTAAATGTTTATAACTTGCGAAAGAATCGCCATTGGCGGCAAGAAAAAAGTACGTTTCCAATTACTTTTTATATTCTTTCATGCCGCAGTGGTTTCGTCCGAAAACCAGGAGACGAGTTTTCTCTCCTTGATAGACATTTACGAATTCATCTGGCGCTTTGTGACCCCATGCCAAACGCTTCATTTGCTTGCAGCCTATTCATGTAAATGTAAATAAATATAACTAATTTCTCTCTCGCTTCTTTTTCTGGAGGCTTGGAAATATTTCTTGCATTAAAAACACGTATGTTTTTGGGGAGTTAAAAAAAAGGAGGGGTGTAAGAGATTTGGGGATTAGATGAGTGAATGAAAGACCGGAAAGGATAAGAGGCCCCTACATCTCCTCCCCCTCCCCGAACACTACATAGTCCTATATCGACCGATCTCAATTTTCTCCCCTTTCCACTAGGCACATCTGACTCGCATGCGCATATTGTTATTAGGTGAAAAACCAGGGATTTCTCCCTCTCTCTCCCTCCCTTTCACTCCCTCCCTCTCTCTCTCTCTAACTCTCTCTCTAACTCTCTCTCTAACTCTCTCTCTACCTCTCTCTCACACACTCTACCTCTCTCTTTCTCTCCTTTCTCTCCCCATCCCTCTCTGTCTCTCCATCCACCTCTGTCTCTCTCCCTCTCTCTCTCCCTCTTGTGTCGAGATCGATTCCCCCATCTCTCTCCACCTCCCTCCCTAGAAACAAACATCGACGTTAATCCTGTAAAGGATGACACTTTGGAGCACGCGTGTGACAATTATTTCCCTCACAATAGCACGAGAGAGGAATTATAAAACAAAAAGTATTTTTAGCGACGCTGACATCGCATGATACGTCGGCTATCCTTGGAATAGGAGAAAAGTTATTTCATATTTCCAAAGCACAGTGATATGGTTGGGAGGGGGATGAAAAAGGTCGATAATGCCGATCAAAATGTTTCACTTTCATCTAATTCCGCGACATTCCCTGAATATTGGTCATTATTTGAATTTTTTCTCTTCTGCACAGGATATATATATAGTGTGTGTGTGTGTATACCCCACAGACTCGGGTTCGGGAGAAAAAAAAAATGAATTTGCATCACAATATAGCCTGATGGCATACGGCGTTTGTTAATGATGACCGCTGGCAGAATGGTTAGCGCGCCGTGCTACGGAAGCTTCAATGTGTAGGTCCTCAGGTCAATTCCAATGGTTAACAGTTTTTTTAGAATTCATGAAGGTTTCAATTATTGCTATTTATTTCTTAATATTTATTGATAGTTATTTAAAGTTATTTTTATTTATTAGTTTCATTATTGTTCTTTATTATTATTTTTTATTATTTTTATTATTTTTGTTTATTATTATTGTTTCATTTATTATTTTGTATTATTTTAAATTACTATTTCATTTATACTTATTATTTTCTCTGATTGAATATTGATTATTTCATCCAGTTGCATACCGCTGCAGACCCTTGGATGATAAGGATCATAATAGCAAGGGAAGCATTTCTGAAAAGACTTCTCTGGAAAGGGGGATGCTGCTTGTCAGTGAACGTTGCTAATTACTTCGTTTTGGTCTTATGTGAGGGAATTCCTGGGTAGAGGCCATACCATACCCTCTCACGTATTGATTCGGAAGCGGTTATTCATTATATGGCTGAGAAAGTCATCATATTAAACGGCCATTTCTTAGGATAAAATTCAAGAAATCCATTATCCGTGGAGATGAGCCGGAGGACTGGAAATTATCGCGCGTGGCTATTGTTCATAAGGGTGGCTACAAAGATTATACAGAATACTACAAGCCAACTTTCCCTAACTCTTTGTATTGCAAGATACGTAAACACACACACGTTAGCAACGTAATTCGTTTTTTGTTAGTAATTCATTTCTAGAGAATTATAAACACGACTTCAGAAAGTGTTGATCTTGCGATACCCAGCTCAGTCAATCTGTAAATTTGATACTGAGAATCCATGAACACAATGTCCAAATCTATCCCATCATCTGAGATTTTAGTTAATCCGTTGATAAGGTAACTCACAGAAAATAATTAAAAAATTATAAACCATAGGCATGCAGAGGGTTATTATACGTAGATGGGAAATACTCGAGTCTAATGGAGGTATTCTCTTACGTTCCACAGGGCAGTTCGCGTGGTCCGTTGTTTATGTTTAAATTTATGTAAACAATATCATATCAGTAATTATAAATAAAATTAAGCTATTCGAGGACGACACCGTCATCTATAGTGAAGTAAACATTCCGGAAGTCCATAAGTGTCTCCGGAGTGATTTAGAAGCTAATTCAGCGTGGTGTAAGGATTAGCGGCTAGAAATCGAAAATTAAAAACATGAACGGTAGGCTTAACGCATTTTTTTATGGATATTTAAATCTATTTTATACTCATATCTTAACTAATTTGAAATTTTAATTTGGAATCGGTTATCGTTATTGGCGTAAATTATTTTCTTACGAACTTCTTTTACAAATACTTATCCTTCCTCAAATGTTTTAGCTTTATATTGGGACAGTTTTCCGGATTTATTGCAAAAAATACCGTGGAGCCTACGGTATTTTTCATTTTTATTTTCTTGTGGATATTGCATAATATCAATCCTTGTCTTCCAATTACTTCGCAGGATCATCTTGAGAAATTCTAAGGCTTGTGGTGTTCCACTCGCGTCTTTATTAAAATGAATCTCTTCAAAATAAAGTGATTCTGGAATCATATTAAAAGAATATCTTTCATCTCATAAAGGACGCGTTTCCACACGCCCCCGTCGGATACCCGAGGGGTTAAAAATAGAAATTTGATTCAATTACTATCATTATTTCTTTTTACGGTACAGCTTTCCGAGATACATATTGCCGAGATTTTCTTTTGATAATAAATTGTTAAATCAGTGCCTTAAAGTAGTATAACATGTTTACCCAATTCTTTTTCAAATCTGGACTATTCTATGCCTTTATCTTAAAGCTCGTATATCCCATTATTTGCTTAGTGCGTGTAATATACCATTCCTCTTCTTACCAATTTGCCTCTTTCCTAACATTCGTCCCTGTATGACTTCTTTCAGTAAAACTTTTTCTTTCAAATTCTGACCGACCTTTTTCTTCTTTATATCCCTTTTTACTATAATAAGTTCTTCTCTTTCCCTGTTATTATAAAAAATTTCTCGTACGTTTTCTTATCTGTCCAAATGATTTTATCTCATGTACTGCATGCACACACGCAAGAATTGGACAATTTCTTTTGCTCTTCTCAAGATTCTCATGACTTTCCGAGAATAACACCATTTTTTCAGTTTAGAAAATTGATAATAATGTCAGGTTGACACATCGTAATGCAGGACGCAGAAATTACTCGACTGCACGTTACCGTGAGCCACGGACCTTTCACTCTATATGCTGAATGGTCTCTTGCATCTTTGTAGCAGTATTATCGGGTTATTCTAAAAAAACCAAGGCCGAAACTTCAACTTTGTTAGAAAGTAAAAATTCCTTCTGGCAAGATTAGTTCTTTTGGGAGTGAATGAGTGCATGAACGTTTGACACCAGGTCGCCGGCGAAGAGTTATCCCCGTAAGCCTGTAAGTGTAACATCTTTTTTTCTCTCTCTTTTTTCATTCATTACCCTGTTTAATTTTTACCGGTTGTAATGTCTCTAAATATTGTACTTTGTATGGCTAAGGAGTTCTTCTTAATTTTGAAATAAACAAATAGTGGATAGTGGAAAAACGTTGTTAACCATGGTGTCAATTTAGGAATATTGATAGCTTCTTGGAATCAAGCTGATCCACAAATATGTTATGATAACTTCTCCCAGTACACTGCTATGGCTGCTTTAGCTATAATCCAGATGTGCATTAAAACCTCTCAAGAATGGACAAAAAACTCCATCGATTCTATACTTCTCCAAAGTAATTTTTTCTATGGATTATGCAAAGAGGACATAATGAACGTGTTAGAATTCCAGTTTCAGGGAAGCTTATGGTAAATAATTTACTCAAATCAGTTGAAATATTCAGATGCAGAGTTGGATTAAATTATGACGAAGAACCAAAAATCTTTGGTAATGTAGAGCATGACACTTTAGAATTTCCAGATTTGTTTAACGGTCTAGTAAAAGTATTTTCTGAGCATCAGTTTGGCATTTTAATTCATAATGAATATTCTTATGCTGTGATGAATATTGCCAAACATTATTATCTGTTTGATTCGCAAGGGCTTGCACCAAAAGGCTCACCAGCAAGATCAATTAATGGAAAAGCAGCTTTGATAGTGTTTGAATCATTTGATGACTTTCAGAAATTTGTAATTTCAATTTAAAAGGAAGCAAAAATTCTCAATATACTTTGAACAATATACAGTGCCACATCCTTTTGGAAATACAACCTTTACATAATGAGAAATTTGTTAACAAAATTTCCAAATATCCTATTTCAGTACAAAATGATGATGTGCATAAATTAATAAGAATTCACCTACAGAATCAATGTACAAATTTTTAACATGGGATGAATAAGTTTCAGAGATTTTATGGTATGCATGAGAGTGAAAGTAATTAATTTAAAATTATTTTTAATCCGAAATTATCTGAGGACCGGAACAGTACAGTTCCTAATCTTTTCGTATTAGCTATGCATGACTGTAGTATCAAATAGAAAGGAAAGCAATTGTATTTAAAAAGTAGATAAACAACATTCAAATTCTCCGCATCATTTTGATGGAATTACAAATTTGCTTTATTGACTCAAAAGAAAAATCAAAGGACAAGAAGTACATAAAACCGCCTTTTTCTAATTTCGTTATTCTCATTTTTTTACCACTAGCTGAAACGCCCGCCTTCGCTCGGAAAGAGTTTTCTTTTAAGTAGCAAACGATTTTTATTGCTTTATACTTTAAAAGTATTCATAGACTATATTTAGGCATGAATCCATTTGTACCCTTTACCTTAGCGTTAGCTATTTTCCTCTACGGCGCACCACTGCGTGGATTTTCCTTGCATTAATATTTACGAAGAGGACAACAATTAAGAAATTTAGCTTTGTTGCCGCCTGGAAAATGGTCATCTTAACCAATAAATTTTGCATCTTTTCGAAAATTTCGAGGGATGTAGCATGTAATATGGCAAAACATGAACAGAATTAAAATATTCAGTCTTTATTGCTTAAAATAATCCATTTTCCGTGATCGTAATTTAATATTTATGTATATTTATATCCACATCAGTGAAGGGTTGCATGGCATTTTGGGGTTTCGTCACACCATTTCCCATTCATTCTTATGGAAATAGTATTTTGTTGACCCCGTGGGTTTTTAAGAGACCCCACGGTCTGCCAACCTAGACCAAGTTCTTCTTGGTCCATAGGATGGCCCTTGAAACCTTTGAATTCGTTAGCTTCAACGGTGTAAAAACGTATAAAGAACATACACACACACCGTACACTCTAACAAATTTATAAGATAGCAAAATTTACATTTCTTGCATTTCAGTAATACAGAAAGGATAATTA
Organism: Uropetala carovei; assembly: GCA_036926305.1. Lineage (NCBI taxonomy): Eukaryota > Metazoa > Arthropoda > Insecta > Odonata > Petaluridae > Uropetala > Uropetala carovei. The sequence continues at coordinate 63,167 of JAXCHB010000185.1, read as the reverse complement.
TCTTTGTACAGTTTAAATAAGAAACGACATTTTTAAAGGAAAAAATACTATTTTTAAAAAGTTATTATTAATGTTTCAAATATGTAGTGTGCTTTAATAATATCGACGCATATTATCGACTTTTTGTTCGACAAAATTTTGTTCGTAAGAGTGAATATTCTTTCGACGGGGGCTGTTGTTCCTGGACGGACACACTAATTATACGATTTTTAAAAATCTTCATAGGCTACAGATAGTCCTCATTTCATCAAATATTTCGACTCATATATTTGAGACAGATAAATGTTCTGAGTTCCAAATATCTATCTTTCTAAATATGATGGGTTTCATACAAACCCATTTGTCAAATAATTGGGTTTCATCTAATCGTACGAAACTGAAATGATCTTTAATTTCTTCCAAACTGGGCAATGTGGAAACAGGTGAAAAAATCTGCTATGACCGGTAATCGAACGCGGGTCTTCCACTTGTCAGGCGGATAGTCTACCACTGAACTAAGCCTGTCGCATAAGGCTCTTCGGATCATTCCTTCCATCAATTTATAACGTAGGCATTCTCACCATAGAGTGGGTAGGAGTTTTCTTTTAATGTCAATTAATGTATCTCTCTGAAGACATCTGTTGGGGCTAGAGATTGTGTTCGAGAATTCTCGTCTCGAGAATTCTCCATAAATTCCTCTTTTTCAAATTCTCATTTCTCGAGAAATTGTTTTTTTCTAATATTCGAGAATCTCGAGTCTCAAAAAAAATTTCTCGAGAGTTCCAGATTCTCTGCAAGACATAGGAATGAACCGTCCATTAGGCGAGAACACCTCTGAAATAAGTGCGAATCTCCTTTTTGCATTGAAAAAACACATTGCCAACAGAAGAGATGTGCCTTTAATTTCTTTGATAAAGTATCTTCAAGACCCTAAATGCCTACAGATATGTAAAAAAGACGATTTGTTTGCGCTATGTCCAAAAAATGAAATCGTCAAAACAAAAATTAATCATGAACAGACTATACCATTGTTCAAATGAAAAGAATACTACAATGAATCATCCTGAAGAACCAGTTGAAGAAAACTTAAAAACGGATCAAGGTGATAGTCTGAACCTGAATCAACAATTGGAAGAATCGATCCGTAAATGCTTGATGCCAAGCCAAGTAATTGACGATGAATTCCGTTCGTTATCAAAAGAAATGGACGTGTACGAGGCAACGGGAAAAATTACAACCAACTTGGAAAAGCTGAAAAATGCCTTAAGTACAATTAAACCAACGCCGACCCAAAACGAAAGGAATTTCTCTATTTCTGGAAATCTGGTCTCTAAGAGAAGGTCAAGATTATCCGACAAATCAATAGACTGTGTTTTTTAAAACATTACTTCCTAAGATGTGATAAAAAGCAATGCACTGATAACTGTATTTTAATCTTGACCTTTCTAAGTCATATTACCTTTGTTTGTTATTGAGTTTCAATTAAACATCATCTAAAGACTAAAAAGATGGTATTCATTTCGAAATTATTTCTGTTGTAATGCTAAATAAAATTATTATCGAAAATAGTAAGTTGCTCACTTTTGTAATAGAAATATTAATCAAAATTAATTTTTTTAAATTCAGAATTATTATCTTCCATTGCCACTTTTTAAGGAAAAAATATTTTATGAAAATTTTCATTAGCAGTTGCTTTCGCACTCGAGATTTCTCGAGAATTCTCGAGACTGAAAATAAATTCTCGAATTCTCGAGAAAAAAATATTGGGAAAAAGAGAAATCTCGAATCTCGAGAATGAAAAAAAGTCGAGAAATCACTATCTCTAGTTGGGGCTGACTGATACTAGAATAGTAGGTCCCAACTTAAGAAAATATTCGCTTTCTGAAACAGGGAAGTTAGTCTACTACGGTTGAATATCCGCACGGCAAGTGGAGGATCCGGGTTCGATTCCATGTCATAGCAGATTTTTACACGTTTCCACATTTCCCAACATTACAGCTCATACCTGTCGCATACGGATCTTCGGATCATTTGTTCCATCTATTAATTCTTCCAAACTGTTATATATCGCACTCCATTGAGGTAAATTTTTAATAAAATCCATTCGAACCTTTCAGATACCCCAATGCTCCTTGCCCACTTTACAAATATTCTATACTGCTAGAATAAAAATTTCTAATGATTTAAAAATACGCATTTCCTTGATCTATTCGGATTCCACTAGCGACAGTGGAATTCTTAAATCTGTTTCAATAAAACATTCTTCAGTTCCGGCAATAAGAACGAGATTTCACACTCAGGGCTACATCTGTTTTTCTATGGATTCTACTTTATTTCTGAAGTGTTAAAAAATGATCTCTTGCAAATTATAACCATAATATAATATAGGAATGTACAAATACATTTTTCAAAACCTTTGGGCACTTTTGTTTTCAAATAAGGTGAGAACGTAAGCCATTAAACGTTTTAATATTCTTTCTATCACATATCCTAAGGATAAATAGATAGTGCTATATATATATATACACACACACACACACACACATATATATATATATATATACACATACATATATATATATATGCTTTAGGAAAAGGAAAGGTAATAATAAAGGTGGCAATAAGGTGTTGGAGGAAGCCCAGTGGACACTTACCTAAATTGAAGAGCTGCTGGGGGTGCTGAGGACACACGAAAAACACAAAAAACAAAAACGATACAAATATGGAGCTTTCGGGCTGACGCCCTTCTTCAGCGACGGAGGCACACACACACACACACACATATATATATATAAATATCTATATATATATATAAGTAATTCTTGTGCCGACGAAAGGATTATCCCCAAAGCTCCAATAACTTCTACAAAAGAGTCTCTCCAACACCCCAGCTGCTATCCTTCTGGTAAGTGTTCACTGGGTTTCCATCAACACCTAGTTGCCCTAAATATCCTCATTTACCTTTCCTCTTCCGCAAGTTTATATATATATATATATACACACACATATACATTCCATGTATTAAGATACACACCCATCTCCCCGACCCTCCCACTATCTCCCCCATATGTCTCTCTCTCTCTCCCTCCCTCTCTCTCTCCCCCTCCCCCCTCCTCCTCCTTCTCCTCCTTTCCGCATCGCCGAGAGTGCTCTGTATCTTATTAAGACTCTTCATTGGATACTATCTCCCACCACTCCCCAATTAACTGATTTAATCTAATTTGCCAACCGATGCATCCTTCCAAACCGTTGCTAGGTTACAATGTTTTCTCGACGATGACACATTCCAAAATGCCTCCGTCCTCCTTCCAAACCTAACCTATAAATAACCCTTGGATATACCTCGTTATTTCTTGTCTTCATGTTCGATCAATACTCAAGCTTTTCCAGGTAATGCCCTGCCCTCTCTCTTCTCCCATTACTGTCTCTTATATGTCTTTTACAGAGCCTTAACCTACCCACTTCACTACTGCACTATATTTTTTTCATTCCCCCCTCTTTTACTAGGCCAATTCTTTCTTAGGTTTTTACCACAATTACTCTCTCTTTTTATAGAAATTTTTCAAATTTGTAATTTACTATTTTGGTTGTATGTTTTTATTTTATTTTCTGGTTCTTTTCTGTGAAATTATTATTACCATTTTATTCTCATTTGTAATTATTGACGCAGGGTTAAATGTAATAAGGGGCTACATAATCTCAATTTCGCCCTAATAATGTCATTAGTCTGTCTGTCTTTATTTGTATTTCCATCAATTCTTAATTTCCATTAATCTCAACCACTATATTTTTGTAAATTGTCTGTCTGTCCGTCTGTCTATCTGTCTTTCTGCTTCTTTATTCACGCCCACATTCTCAACTGATTCCGACCAAATTTCTCAGGGTAAGAGATACCAAGAGGAAGGTTAATTCGTGGTTTTAGTCTCCGTCTGACAGCAAGTTTGAAAATGGCGGCCCATTTTCCCTCTGCCCCTTTATGTACACCCACAGTCTAGCAATTCCAACCAAATATGGCACGATAGTAAGGGGCACGAAGGTGAGATTTTAGTTCCCTATGCGGTTTGAAAACAATGGCTTCTCGAATTCGGTAATACAAATGTTCATCAAGGCAATTATCAACTTAAAATCTTAAAATTGTGCCAAAATGTAAAGTAAATGTTATGTTCTAGTTTTTCTTAAATCGATCGCATCATATGGTAATAAAAATAAAAGAACTTGTCCATTGTCTTTAGCAGAAACCTCGTTCTAAGTTCGTAGGTTCATTTCTTTAAAGGTTTTTAGCGAATTAATCAAAGTTTTCCGACTTTATATCGGATTTTTCCTTGTTGTCACTTTGCTAACAGGAATTTTTTCACCGGAATCTAACTTGTAGTATATATGTACATATATAGAGATCAGTGGCGATCGGTGACCCATTGAGTAAGGCAAGCAGTGGCACAGTTTTACTTTATGTAGCTGAGCGTTAGTTATTGGCCACTTTGCGAGGCTCGCCTCGTCATTCATGTATCTCATTCGGAAATAAGCTACTAGTATAAAAAATAATGGTACACCTCGTTTGAAACAAATTTATTTCTCACTCTCTGCTTCCAATAATTTTAATTCACAGAAATATATTAATTTACGCTTCGGAATATCGTAACCATGCAATTACTTCTATATTTTCAATTAATTGTTGGCATTCCGGCTTGAACAATGTTTTTAATTGCAAAATCTTGATAATTTGAAAACGAAGAGAAATAGTTTAGAGGTGGCAATAAATTCATACAACAGAGATATCTTAAATCTCTTCGAGTCCAACATTGATGTTCAATTTGTATTGGAAGAACATGGGGTTGCATCATACATAATAAATTATATAAGCAAAATTGATTCTGGTCTGTCCAAATTATTGAGAGAAGCAGACTATATGAGAGCACAAAACATTGATTTAAACCTAGTACCCATCTCAAGAAAAGTGCATTCTATAAATATATCGACCCAAAATCAATATCAAATTTTGCGCTCCCAGTTCCCTGTTGTGCCAGCGAAGCATTAACCATTCACAAAAGTCAGGGTCAAACGTATGAATCAATTTGCTTGGAATTAACAAATTCACACAGAGTTACATGTCGCTCTAAGTAGAGTTACGAAGCTTTCAGGTCTTTATATTTTAGGAGACTTTAAATGTCCAAGGCCACCCAAGCCAGATGACCCAAAATTAACTGAATTATTTAATTTACGAATCAATAAAAAATTATCACTCACTTACAATAACTTGAAAGAAAAAACTGTTTTAACTATTGCGTATCATAAGGTACGATCAACTTTAAAATTTTTAAATAATATCCTTACGGATAGCTGGTATTCCAAATGTGACATTTTAATTTTTTCCGACACTCAAACAATTCCTACGGATATTATTGAAATTCCTGGATATAACATATTTTTTAGGTCAGACGATAATGGAAAACGATTACCCCGAGGAATGATGTGCTTTGATAAAGAACATATCGCAGTTACCGTAATTAAACATCTAATAGAAAACATACGTGTCGAAAATGTAATATCTCATGTGGATTTAGTAAATTTCAAAGTGGAGGATGTTTACGTGATTAGCGGTTATAAATCACCATCCACAGCAAATGAATTATTTGAAGCAACATTAAGAGAAATAATGAAATCTGTATCAACCAGCTGTAATAGAAAAGTCATAATTTTGGGAGACTTTAACTTTAACATAATTAACAAAAGTCAATCATTTTTGAGTCAACTCATGCATAAATACAATTTAAATTTAACTCTACCCTCGGATGAATCTACAACCAATCATGACACTCAGATAGATGTTTTATTTACAAATATAAATGGCTTAATCGGAGGTGTAAATATATGAAAATTATTTTTCAGATCATAAACCAATATATTGTTATCTGCCGGACGATGAAACTGCTACTTCCTAATAAGATTTTGATTTGTATAAATATCATAGGATGCATTAGTATATGAGAAAGTTTGTACAATGTATGTTGTACCGATTTTTTTACTTTCTCATACGAAGTATCGAGAAAGTATTGTTTTCGCGAAAAAATTCGACCTCGAGATTTTTACGGAAATACACCTTTTAGGTGTCGCTGAATCCGAAAAAGTGGTTTTCGCAATGCCGTCTGTCTGTCTGTTACTGGCTCTGGAACCTAGACGGTAGTACGAAAATGAATGAAATCTCGTACTTAGGCATTTCATCATACTGAGCAGAGTATACATGGAAATGGTTGATCAATAATTAAGAGTTGTTTATTCTACGCATTTTTAACAACAATCTGATTTTCTCGAAAACGGCTAACGATTTTGATCAAATTTCGTACAGTTACTTGAGTTTACGTCTTCAATAATACTTTATAGTTCATATTTCTCAAAAAATGAATATAAGGCTAGTTTATTCTAGGCAACTTTAACAATAATTGGATTTTCTCAATAACAGCTGTAACGATTTTGATCAAATTTCGTACAGTTACTTGAGTTTACGTTTGCAATATTACTACCAATTTCATTTTTCTCAATAAATGAGTATAAGGCTAGTTTATTCTTGGACAACTTTAACAAATATTGGATTTTCTAAAAACAGGCTCACATGATTTTCATTTTCTAAAACTAACTAAACGACGCATTATTATATGAGAAAGTTTGTACAATGTATGTTGTACCGATTTTTTACGACTGTAGCACTCCCACCCTCTCCTTCCCTTCTCCCTCTCCCTCCCCTCTCTCCCTCCCTCCCCCTCCCTCTCTCTACCCCTTCCCTCTAATTCCCTCTCACCATCTCCCCCTTCCGTTACCATCCATCTCTCTCCCTCCCTATCTCGTATTAAAAGCATTCAAAGCGAACAAACTTACAAACATTCTCCTTTATATGTTAGATTAGAAGATAATTCAATTAAAAACAACAAATATTTCAATGAAATAAACAATTTAAACAACAATTCAACAATTTTTACTTAAGATATGGAATGTTAGTAAATTTCTATACTTCAATAATTCCATAAATGCGAAAATTATGATTTACAGAAATAACTGATGAAAAATTTATATTTTTAAACATATTTCATTCGTTGCTGAGATATACTCAAAAAACCAAAATTAGAACCGGCCATTACATTAAGACCTTTCGACCCAATAGACTGATTTTGTCCATTTTCAGCTAGAAAATGTATGTCATCGAAACATTAGTATTAGTGTAGGATTCATCAACAACCCTAATTCATCAACAAAAACCAATATTAATCTTATTCATTATGTAAATTCAATCGCAATAATAATGTTTGTGTTTTAGCTGCAATCATATGCATGTATACACCTTTTATACTTTAGCAGTGTTCATGAAGTACACCAACATCACTGAGATCTCCACCTCTAACAACACTGTCAATTTCTAACATATTCCTATAGAGTGGAAAATGTTGAACGTTGTGCCCCATAGCAGTAAGCAAAGACTGAATATCTTTCTTCTTTGCATCCTGCACATGACTACGGCATGGAACCTCTTTAAGTTGCATTAAAATATTATCTAATTTTACCCCCTTTCTAATCAGCTTGTGTTCACATACTAGTGTCATTGAGTAAGTTGAATGTAGACCCACCAGTCCTGACTTAGGTTTTATACTTAATCTTTTGGCTACATTAATTTTAAATTTCTATATACTACATCTACATCTACATGATACCCTGCAAATCACCAGACTGGTGGGTGGCAGGGGGTGCAGCACACCAAGACCTACCTAATAACGTCCCTCGTGGGAATCACTCTCCTGTTATGATCCCGTATGGTCCTTGGAAAAAACGAGCTCTGGTATCGCTCGGTCCTACAGTCGATCTCTCGTATTTTATTCTCGTGATCGTGCCTGCCCATGTACGTAGGTGCCTCTAATATTCCTGAGACCTCCTCTAAGAGAACTTCCGACCTAAATTTCTCCAGATGCCTTAACCTAGCGCTAATTCTGCGATCCTCTAGCGATATCCAATTCAACTCCTTCAAGAGTGATGTGACGCTTAATTTTTGCTCATATTTCTGCTTTACGAATCTGGCTGCTCTGCGTTGGATTCTTTCTAACTCAAGTATTTGTCCCTTTTCGTACGGATCCCATATGCTGGAAGCGTATTCGACCTGAGATCTGACCAATGATAAATAACACGTTTCTCGTACCTGTTCTGTGCTACTTCTTACTATTCTGCCTACGAAGGCCAATTTCATATTAGCTGCGCCTACGATCCTTCGAATATGCATATTCCATGATAGATCACGGCAAATGGTGACTCCTAAATATTTAACGTACTCTGCAGATTGGATATTCAATCTATCAATACTGTACTCCGAGTCTAATTCATTGTTCTTACTCTTCCAGAAACTCAATAGGGAACATTTGCTGTGATTAACATCGATTTTCCAATCTTGACACCATGCTGAAAGGGCGTTTAAATCTTCCTGGAGCGATTTTTGGTCATCCTGACTCGTTATCTCCTAATAAAAACAGTGTCATCTGCGAAAAGTCTTATTTTGCAGCGAACTACCGAGCAGATATCGTTTATATATATCAGGAATAGCAGTGGGCCAATAACACTTCCCTGTGGAACACCTGATGCGACTTTTACCGGGTATGAAGATTTCCCATCAATAACTACTATCTGTTTACTGTTGGAGAGGAAGTCTTTTACCCAACTCACGATATGAGGGTTTATGCCGTACTTTCCTAGTTTTCCTATTAATTTATTATGGGGTACTTTGTCAAATGCTTTTTTAAAATCAATAAAAATTGCATCAACCTGACTGTTTTTCTCTCCGCATTGCAACAAATCGTTTACGAACAGGGCGAGCTGCGTTTCGCATGACCTACCTTTCCGAAACCCGTGTTGGTTTTTGCTTAGCGAAGAACGACCATCTAAATAACGCAGAACAGAGCTAACTATTATATGTTCTAGAATCTTACACGATAATGACGTCAAGGAAATCGGTCTATAATTTTCGGGGTTCTCTTTATCACCGCCTTTGTGGATGGGCGTTACGTATGCTAGCTTCCAGTCTTTTGGAACGGTACCATGTGCAACTGATTTTTCGAATATTATTTTCAAGTAAGGTGCGATTACCGAGGCTAGCTCTTTCAACACACGCGCGGGTATGCCCTCCGGCCCGGGAGACTTATTTTGCTTAATCGACTCTAGCTGGTGCGCGATACCTGTTTCGGAGAATATCAAATCTTCCATCGAATTTCCCTTATCATTCGAATCTGGTTCCACAAACTCGTTGCTCACCGAAGTAAACGCTTTCTGAAAGTGTTCATTTAACAAGTTTGCTTTTTCCGCGCTATCGTGTACTACATCACCTGCCTCCGTTCTCAATGACGCTATGGTGGGACCTCTACCATGAACCTCTCTAACGTACGACCAAAATGCTTTCGGATTTTCTTTCAAATTATTATGCAAAACTTTCTTTTAGTAATCATTAAATGCTTCTCGCATTGTTACTCTAGCTCTTGAGCGCGCCTCTCTGTATTGATGCCGTATCATTGACCTCTGTTCCTCTGTGACTTTTGAAGAATTGGTATTTAAGCGAGCGTGAAGTTTTCTTTGCCCTCTAAGAGCGCATCTAACTTTCTGGTTGTACCATCTTGGTTCCGCACCATCACGTTTAACTTTATGTGGAATGAATTTATCCGTACCCTCTCGCATCATATCCCTGAACACGCACCATAACTCCTCTGTACTAGCGTCGATAGATGCCTCGCAGAAATAAGGGAATTGTGTCTGTAAAAAAGATCTAAATTTCGAGAAATCGCCTTTGGCGTACATATATACGCGTCTTCTAGCCTTAACCTGTTTCTCCACTTTTAGCTTAAATTCTACGTACACAGCATTATGATCGCTTATTCCTTCCTCTATGGAAAGCTTGTTCATACGCTCGGGGTAGTTCGTTACGAGTAAATCTAATATATTGTTCGATCTCGTGGGACATCTTACTAGCTGACACAACTAGTGTTTAACGAAGGTTTCTATAAGTGCTTCGCAGGATTCACGCTCTCTACCACCGGGATCAAAGCAATTATGATTCCAGTCTATTGAAGGTAAGTTGAAGTCTCCTCCTATTATAATGGCCCTCTCTTTATTTTTCGATATTAGCGTTGCTACTTGTTTCTCGAGATTATGAATCATTTCTAAACTTGAATTGGGAGGCCTATAAAATGCGCATATATTTGCTATAGTGTAATCGCTTCCTCTAACTCCACACCAAACACTTTCTATTTCGGCGTCATTAATCGGTAGTGGAAAACTTTCGTATGCCTTGCTGACTGCTATAAATACTCCACCTCCCGTCCGGATACTACGATCCTTTCTAAAAGCTCTATAGTCTTGAGGGAATACCTCCTGACTTGCAATCTCGTCAGTGAGCCAACTCTCTGTACCGATCACGACATCGGCTTCTAGACTGCGAATAATATGCTCAAAATCGGCAATTTTCTTACGGATGCTGCGGCAGTTCAATACGACGACATTTAATTTCTCACTATCTCTTCTCAGATAAACCTCAGTCTTACCATTGGTAATCGTTTTAGGAATACATGCGTTCTTCATACTATTATTCCGCCAATTGATTGATATAGCATTTTCTTTCTTATCGCGTTTTATTTCACCTTTTTTATCGAAATCCCTAACGTTAACACTATTGACATCACGGATGTCAGCGCCTTCATCGCTTGGTAACTCTAATTTATTTGCGGTATTGGCCGGATTTCTCGTAATATTGTTCTCTGTTACCCTCTCAATTACACCCATTCCCCTAGGACGCCTACACTCTACCCTGCTCTCTAGCCTAAAAAAGCCCTACTATGATCAAGGATCCTACGCGCTACACCCTGGGATGCCTCCTGCGTGTAATGCGTGTAATGCGATTGTCTATTAATCTAGCGAGAAATTTTAATATTGCTTTGTGAATGCAGAAACATATGCAATATAGTACAACATAAACCAGACAGTTTATTTTTATGGTAGCATATTTAAAATCTATACAAGTTTTAATAAACCTTAAAATATTTCTGCAGTTACATCCCCAGATATGATATTTTAAAAATATTTTATACTAATTTTGAAAGATCTCATTATAATTAACGTCGAAAAATGCATCACATAACCAAGTTACATTACAGAAAAAATGATTTATATTAAAAAATTAAAGAAGTTATTCTTCTCAGTGTACAAATTTGACAACTATTTTTATTAGAACCGTAAAGGGGGAAGACTTTTGAATTGCGGGGTGACATTCATCTACCCCACCTTATTTCAAATTAAGTGCAATGGCTGACAAAGGAAAAGTGATATAGTTTATATTGTTAGCACGTGGCAGCGCTGATATATAGGCGCATTTATTGCTGTCAAGTTCAGTGAGACCGTGCTTTCATTTACAGAGGTGTTGCAATTTGAAGGTTGTTAGATATGTTAACTGAATCAGCCGATCAAAGCCACCCCAGTAATTTAAAATTTTAAAAGGTTATCAGGAAAACGACATGACGAAAAAAAATTATTTATGTTTTCAAGCAGTTGTACGAGGAGAAACTTTGATTACTGCTAATAAAATCATGGCGTATCAAAGTCACCCCAATCGGAGTATAACTTGGATGAACCACTTTCTAAATTTTTTTCAGAAAACGATATTTGTAAAAATTAATATATTATAATTTATCAATAGTTCTAACTTATGGAATGTATGGAGTATTTTTTGATCTCCCAATAACCAATTAATAAAAACAATACAAATATTTGAATTTCAAAATTGATCAATGCCACCCTGTTTTACGGAACCTTAAATACTAACTGGATTTGGATTTGGATGATTGTTGAACGTTCTCCTCATAAATTAAGCTTACTTTGTTTTACGTATGGAGTGTGTTGCCATAAGTGAATGAGCAATTCATATGCGTGTACATTAGGGTGGTCCTTTTTTTTAGAACTCTGAATTTCTTTCGGGACGCCCCCTAAATTTGTTCCATTTGGTTAGAAAATAAATTGTGTTAAATATTTTTACAATCGGATAAAGGGAAAACGTGCCGCATCGCACTTGAACTTTATATATTTCATTATTTTTTGTGGTATTTGGGTCATACCTAGTGAAAACGGAGCAATTCCAATTTTGGATTCTAACGGATTACTTTGATATTATTACCAACACTTTATTATACATTTTTGGTGATGTGTCTCGAATATTCATATCATCTGCCCAGTGGTTGCCAAGATCCGGCACAGAAAGTGAGCTCGCGCCATGCAAGTCGCAGCGTGCCGCCGCACAACTGCTCAAATCTGTCAAATTCGCTGCCTCTTATCTTGTAAAGTATTTCGCCAGTAGTTTCAAAGAACATAACTTATTATCGTTTTTGGCAGTTCTTTAAGGTTATTTACTTAAATATACCTCATGACTTCCATATTTTGAATAAAAATACGCGAAACTTGAGAAATATTCAGATTTTTTCGTTTCACTGTTATATTACGAAGCCAACAGTTTTCATATTTGAAATAGAAAGAGTTTGAAAACCTTATTAAATCAATAAAGTGAATTTGAAAGGTATAAATAATGTGTAATTTTTTATATTTCTATTTATTTAAAAACTGTTCTTTTTAAATTTGTAGGAAAACATTGTTACTTCAATGTATTAAAATAATTTTCTCTCAAGGTCTTATGATAATTAAAATAGTAAAATACCTTTCAGAGAAGTTTATTTTAACAGTATATTCAAATTATAACGAATTTCTCAAAATTCTTTTGACAACGTCGCTATGTAGCAGTCTGGATATTTACGCCGGTAGTCTGCGACGACTTTCAAAACGAACTGTTTTTGAGATTCACTTTTAGTAAATAATTTATTAAAGTCCTCCATTATCTTAACTCCTCTTTCTGCAACTTTCAGTTGTTTCGCAATCTTCAGTCCTCTATAGGTGTGATCATTTTTCCACATAAGGGGATACTTAGAGAGAAATGTCATTGAAATATTGAACATTTTGAAAAATTGTCTAGATTCATTACAAATGTAATGTTCAAATCCCTTATCTACGAAGTGTTTTATATCTTTCGGGTGTACGGAAAACCTTTTGGTTGAGTCGTCTGAATTCTCGTTGACATTTGATTGCCAGGATAATGCCATTCGTTTCTTAGTGTCTATTGATACCTTGTCGTCGAAAAACCCTAGAGCTGCACTTTCTGGTGCAAGGTACCACAAATGGTTACAAAATTTATTCATTGCCACACGACTAATTTCACTATCAGTCTTGTCGTACTTGTAAAGACTTTTCAAAAACAGCAAGTCTCTCCGAGGAGCTTCAATGGCAATCGGCACGCTAATCCGAGCCTCAATGTACAAACGTACTAGAAAGACGCACACGTTGCGGAGTGCAATTTCTTCTTCGGCAGATAAGGAGAATTCGTCGCGAAGAAGAAACCTTTTTAGGCAGTATATAGCTTTAGCCATCCACCTAGCATGGTGAAATGCACCGGGAACGCGAAATGATATTCCTCGAGGAGGAACCCCTCCCAGAAAAATGACAGTTGAAGGAGCTCTCGGTAATCTTCCCTGGGGTGATTTTTCTGTAAACTTTGCAGAGCGAAAGGAAGAATTTCGTCTTCCATGTCCTTTAGATCTTCTCGAACAGGCCAGTCTTGCATTCCAGGTTTAAAATTCTCCCTGTTAAGTTGAGGCCAGGCTTCCTGAAACCTTCTGAAGAGGGGAACATTTGGGCCAGATGATTTTCCAAATTTTTCGTCATAAACACTGCTTAAAACAATTTCATAGACGTGGTGTCTGCATGGCAAAAACAGGATATCCTTTCCTATTTGCTGTTCTAAGAAAACTCAAGCGCCATTCATTCGCCCTGTGTTTGTTGCCGTCGTATCGCAGCAGAATGCTTGCACTTTGTCAGTGAGGTTTCATTCCTCCAACACCTGATACACAGCAAAAGCTTGATCTCTTCCTCTCCGAGAAGGTATATTAGGAACCCCAAGGAGTTGCTCAGTTCCCCTACAGGTGACGATTACGGGCATTCTGTCTACGAGTACTCGTCAATGAAGGAAGCATTTTTCCGTTCCAGTGTATGGTAACTGCATCCAGCTCAGTTACTGCAAATGCTATGCGAAGTTTAGCAGCATGCTCTGCCCGCAAGCGCTCACGGCAGCGTCGAATAGACGAGCGATTAAAGATTAAATCATCAACATTTTGATTTAGCGCTTCGGCTTTTGCTGTCAAAATGTGAATTGCGTCCATGTCGCTCACTTTGCATTTGTCAAATGCTGCGACGAGTTTCATTGTAATAATAGTTCGACGAGCTCTCTTCTTTTTCGTACTGGGCGGTCCACTGGAAGCATTTCCTTCTAAAGGTCTTCCGAAGTCTGTGGCTTCTTCTTCTTCGCAGCTACTTCGAGAAGATGTCAGAAGGGAAGATTGCCGGAAACTTTTATTCACTACTATATTTCATAAAGGTATTCCGACACATGACGGACATAATACATAAGTGAAACGAAATAATCTGAATATTTCTCAAGTTTCGCGTATTTTTATTCAAAATATGGAAGTCATGAGGTATATTTAAGTAAATAACCTTAAAGAACTGCCAAAAACGATAATAAGTTGTGTTCTTTGAAACTACTGGTGAAATACTTTACAAGATAAGAGGCAGCGAATTTGACAGGTTTGAGCAGTTGTGCGGCGGCACGCTGCGACTTGCATGGCACGAGCTCACTTTCTGTGCCGGATCTTGGCAACTACTGGGCAGATGATATGAATATTCGAGAAACATCACCAAAAATGTATAATAAAGTGTTGGTAATAATATCAAAGTAATCCGTTAGAATCCAAAATTGGAATTGCTCCGTTTTCACTAGGAATGGCCCAAATACCACAAAAATGATGAAATATATAAAGTTCAAGTGCGATGCGGCACGTTTTCCCTTTATCCGATTGTAAAAATATTTAACACAATTTATTTTCTAACCAAATGGAACAAATTTACGGGGCGTCCCGGAAGAAATTAAAAAAAAATTTTTTGCCTATAATTAAGGACCACCCTAGTGTAAATACATCACAGAATTTGAAGGTGGTGCCGTTAACTACCGCAAAATCGTTTACGTTTATAAGTTATTCCAAAAATCCATAAGTTTTATTCCCCTTATTAAGATTCAGCACGAATCTTATTATAGATCTTTATATCATATCGCAATGATATTGACAACGTAACGAAAAATTTTCGTCTTTAAATGATAATTAAGTGAATGATATAAAATTCTAGAAAGGAATGCTTGCTCGGGTACATTAAAAAATCATTGAATATGAGACGGAAACCCCTCTGCGTCTTATACGCGGGTATTTACGGTACATATTTTATTTTTCTACTTATAAAATAAGCCTGAGCTATGAATATATATTCCATTTTGTATTAATAAAAGGCTTGCAAAAATTCTCTCTACTTTAATACTAATAATTAATATTATCTTAATTGATATTCATTTAAAGAATAGATAATAAGTTTACTAATTAAATTAATAAGAATTATTTGAAGCGTTTCTGCACTTTTATTTTTAACGACTATTAGCGACATTTTCTTTGAGTTTAGCGACATTTTAACTACTTGTTATGGTGGATTTAGCGATATTTTCAAATTTATTTTGGCAACGAATGTCCCTGGCGATGGTTATAACCCCGTAAACCTGTAACTGTAACTTTTATAACTTCTTTTTTCTCTCCTGCTCACTTTTTACATTGATTGTTTTTTATGCCTGTAAATATTCGCCATGCACGGTTAAGGACTTTATTTTACTTATGAAGCATCCATTTCGCCGTGGTCGCGAATGTCCTTTTAAAATTAATTTTATTGGAATAAATGTAGATATATATCTGAGTGAAGTTAATAAAAATTGTAGAAAAATATATCCTATTCCCCTCCATCACTAAATCACGGCGAGTCACTCCCTCTCCTGGAAAGGGGAGTTCGTGACTTCTCTCCACCCCTCCTCGTCGGTGCGCAAGCGCTATATACTACGGCACTTTGCGTCCCCCCCCCCCTCCTCCTTCCTCATTACTTCATACACACGAGTGATCTCCTCGTCATACAAGCGCTGGCCGGTGAATACTTTCCTTCGCAACATATCGACCCCGCTTCCGTCTTGTTAGCAACATCAGGCAAGTGAACATGCTTATTTTTTATTTTACGGTTTTCTCGTAGTTGAAGGTTAATACATGTAGATTTATGTTTCCTTATCCCCTCAGAAATTGTGATCAATCTTCTAGTCATTCGCTGTTTTTACTTTTAAAATGAATGATTTTAAAGATTTTCAGATTTCTCGCGTTTCGTTAAAGTAATTTAGCAGACAAGCTCGAGTTGACCACTCCGCGCTTTGCTACCGAATTTCTGAAATTTATACCTTCTGTTGCAATGTTTATGAAAAATTTTTCGACGTTTCTAAACGTATTTCGATATCTTTCAACATTTCTCAATATTTTTCTGTTTCTCGAATTTTGTCACGTTTCTTAATGTATTATCCGTTTATTCAACATTTAAAATTGACAAATAGTATGGTCATTTCGTAGCATATTTCAATTTTTTTGTCAAATTTCATAAAAATACTATTTTCCGTAATTTATTTATTAAGTGACTATTCATTTAATAATGGAATTTTTCCTGGTGTTACTAAGGTATAAAAAATTTTGATTAACATATTCTTCCCATTTCTATTTATTTACGCCATTAATGTAATTCATTAATTTAACTGAATAATTTATAAAATAATGCATTTAAAACTTTTCAGTGTTAATATAATTGTATTTTACTTGTTCTTCTCGTCCTTTATGATGTATTTTCAATTTTATTATTGTTTGGCATTTCGATAACAGGAATTACAAAAAAATCATCAGAACTGCGTTTTAAGTTATCATTGCCAGTTAATTATTTATATTTCTTGATTATTTCTCGCTTCGTAGATACCGGTAAACGATATTCATTGAAGTTTAAATGACGGAAAACATTATTTGTATGAGATATGAAATATTTTAGGACGTATAACTATTGTTGTGTTTTCTTTAACGCGATGTATTCTTGATATAAGTGGGCATTTCAAACTCGAAAAATACATCTGTAAGAAGATTTTAATCGTAAAGTGTAAATATAAAGAGGGAATTACGTCACATATGCTGTCTTCCTGAAACCTCCTTTTCTCGTCCCGCAATATTTTTAAGTATACGTACGTATGTACAAAGTGGATTTTTTTCAATCTATCGTGTTTTTTATCCTCTGAAAAACTGTAGCTAATTGAAGGATTTTAGCTTTCAGCCTTTTCCTGCCAATAAATCGATTTGATTAGCGCATAAATAGTAACGTTTTTGGTTTATTACTTGAAAATAGCTGATGTCATTTTCCGAAACTAATTTAAGAAGTTCATTTTTTCGGTTAGATTTCCAGGTTGTACGAATAATTATAATGTTTGGTTTTCATTTTAACTTATGAAAATAAGAACACATCACAATAAATTTCGATAGGCAATTTCTTTAAAAAGGGAATTATTAAGCATACCATATTGTTCAATTAGAAAGGACTGCCTACTCAATAATCCTAAAAATACTCGGAAAAACAAGCACTAGTCACTAAAGGAAATTCTTAGAATAAAATATTCCAGTTCGTTACTTTCTCCATACGCAGTAATGGGAAAGCATTGTGATCACGAAAAAATCGACTTCGAGATTTCAACGGAAATACACGTTCTGAGGTCCCTAGAACACGTTTAGACTATTGTCGGAATGATGTCTATGTGTGTGTGGATGTATGTGATTGTGGGCGCTCTAACTCAGAAAGTACTTGTCATATTAATCCAAAATTTCATATATAACAGTTTTGCATGGGTACAAAGAGCTGGTTAGTTTTTGGGCAATATCGGTTAATCGGAAGTCGAGGTTTATTCGAAACCCGATTTGGATTTTGCACTATTTCTCCGTTAAAACATCATTGTTTTATAAACTATTCTATACAATTGTTATAGAGAATGTAATTTTCTACCAATTTTATTTGAAACAATTTTCCTTAGCAGTTATTGTTTAGGAATTATTTATAAAAAATTATCGGTTTTTTCGGTTTCCGTCAAATATCTCCTTAAAAACGTCGTTATTGGTCATCTTCATGAGGATAAATAATATTTCTTCCAGGTTTTGTTTGAAACAAATTTTCGTAGAACCATCCATCTCGGAGACATTCAACTTTTTCTTAATTTCCAGTATACAGCGACACCACCATGTAGCGGTGAATTCTGTAGACATACTCAAAATATACCTAATTTACGGCAATAAGGACGACTGTATTCTTTTACTATACGAAATGATAGTTTTGCCTTATAATGCTATTCATAATAATTTAAATATCTATACTTACCCCAAATATGGAGAAGTCATATGTGTGCCACATCAGATTTTTTAATTAAAGGCACGGATAGTAATGTGCAGGAACTTTTGATGAGGAACATAATTGCAGATAATTGCAGGCACCTGGCAAAAAGAAGGCGGAGTCTCTAAAGAGAGTTTTCCTCTTTACAAGGAGGCGTACATATGTCATAACTATTCAGCCGTTGTTTTTTCTCTCTTTCTCTCATAATCTTTTTTTGTCTCTTTTACCTCTTCACCGCTTCTTTCAAAGCCTGCCTTAAAGCAACCATTAAAATAGAAACTTTAAAAGACCCATTTAAAAATTCTATCAATTATCTAGGTTTCTAGAATATGTACGTCGTCATGAGGTGGAACGTTATGATAATGTATATTAAAATATTGGAAATGATATTTAAATGATATCTTAAGTGCAATTTCAAACGAATCCGTTCTCGAATATGGATATAAATGAAGTCGTGTCTTCACTTGTCGACTTTGTGCTTGATCAGAATTCCGACTGAAATAAAAATGTACGGAAATTGTAAATTAATAATTACTGAAAACCTCCAACTTAATCGTCAAGCGACAAAATGCAGCAAAAATAACTGTCGCGTCAATAATGACGCTACAGTCAATATGATCAACTTTTCCATTCTGAGGTCATTCGGATGAAAAGTCTTTCCGACTAATCATCGGTGGAAAAGATAATGTGATATTGCTATTTGTCCCATTTTGGAATGGATGACCGCAAAAATTGGCTACGAGAACGCACCCCATCGGGCGTTCAAAATCATGGTCGATTGGAAAGATGGAAGATTTCAAATAAATCACCATGGGCGTGGAATTCCTAATACATGTACCTTCTGTGCCCCTCCTTCTCCCCTCCTCCATTTTCATTCTTTTGCTTCAAATTTGTACTTTTTATAAAATTCTTAGTTGATCGATTCCAATGTCGACCGTGGTTCCTTAGTTATTCCTCAGCCCCACCCCCTTTTCCCTCCCCCTCCTCCCCCCTCCATACGTGTGCCACATATCCAGAACTTGTCTGGTAGAGCGGAAAGTCATTGGAACAATATCCCTATAGTATAATAAGTTTATATTGGAGTTCATCAGAGATGTGAATTTGGGTGATGCGCAGGTTTGATATGATTTTTCGCCCGGTGTAGGATGTAGGGTGGATTCTACCGTCCACGGTACCTGCAGCCTGCAGGAAGGGTGGACTCGAGAGTCCACCGTGCCCAAACAATACGCCAGATAAAACGTCCTCTGCCAGGTAACACGTACTCGGTCACTTTAAATCAATATTTTCACATATCTCTACATAAATATTTTGAAGTGTGTTTATTCCGTATAAAGTCATACTTCGCGATAACCTACAGTTAGTTTTGCATTAACTATCCTGCTGCTTAAACTAGTCGAATGCGCTATTTTTCACACCGAAATATGCTGGGTGAAAGGTTGAAATAATTATTTTTGTTTTCCATTTGAATATCATGTGAATTCGTCGAATTCACAGTGCAGGACTTATTATTAGGTTTTTTGAAGGTGAAAGAATTAAGCTATCTACGCGAAGTGTATACCATCCTACAAAGAAATGAGTATAGTTTTTTATCCATGTGAAAAAATTTCGCATTTAATTCTAAATCGCTCGAAAATTGTTTAATTTCGGAGTTGCGAAATGAAAATTGATTTTCCCATATATCTTATTTGAAACGGAATTATTCCAAGGAATCGAGGGACACTTTTTCGAAAATTTAGATTTTTCCCGACCCTGGTGGAAATCTGGAAGAAAGTAGCAGTTGGAAAATCTATCCGTTATATCCGCAGTCCGTTCTATCAAGGTCCGATATACCGACGGTTCACTGTACATTCATTCTCTTTGTAGAAGGTTATACGCAACTATTTTAAGGTTAAGGTATATTTGTCTCACTTTGGAAATTTCGGTATGATAACGTAATTTTGAAGATTATTTATTCCCTTCATTGCTAACGGGCTATATATTAGTATAAATATAATGACGTGGATACCGAACCCCAGAAATAATACGATACATTGATTCATTTCTAAACCGGTCGCTAGCTAATTGGATCAAGGAAATTTAACTACCAAATATGTCTGTTTTACTTACTCAGATACGAAGTATATTGAGAAAGTATTGTTATCGCGAAGAAATTCGACCTCGACATTATTACGGAGATATAAGGTTTAGTTTCACTGGATCAAAAAAAGTGGTTTTCGCAATGCCGTCTGTCTGGTTTACTGGCTTTAGAGCCTAAACGGTAGAGCGAAAATGAATGAAATCTCCTACTTATGCATACTTATGCATATCATACAGAGCAGAGGCCATGAAGAAAGGGATGATATTGATTAAATAGCATAAGTGCCCATTGAATTTCAACGGGTTTAATGAATCTAAATTTTCATCAATTTTCGTCAATGCAACATGTAAAAATCGCAAGAATAAAATTGTGCACTGTTTTAACCATCGAATATTTCTATATTATAAGTCTGTTTTAAATAATTAACTAAAATCACACAGAAATTCCTTGTGAATAAAATAGTACCTGTCTTTCTTCTAAAATAGCAATTGTTGTTAGTTTTAAATTGATTATAGCATTATGATTTCAATTTCATTAAATAAGCAGAATTCCGGCTCCAAAAAATTGGTTCAATCTTCAGTTGCCTCTGATAATACTTTAAATAAATTTTGGAATATAATGTTCCTCAGTATCGTTTGTCGTCTGCTCAGCACTCTTGCCTTCTCATTTTCCGAAACAACCACTTTCACCAGTTTTAAATGGATTTCAAACTTAGGAGAGAACTTGATTCAATTCAGTTAAAATAACCACATAACAAACTTCTTATTCCGAAGAAAATCCTTTTATAATATGCACTGTTAACCTAGAATTAATTCATTCTGAAAAGTGAATAAAAGTACCATGTACATATATATCTTTCAACTAAAATAGCCACTCTTAACAGATATTAATGGATTAATGCATTAGCATTTGAATTTCACGAAATAAGCAGAATTCCGGTAACAAAAAAATTTGTTCAATCTTCAATTGCCTCTGATAATACTTTCAATAGATTTTGGAATAAAATGTACCTTAATATCTCAGTTTCCGAAACAACAACTTTCAATAGTTTTAAATTGATTTTTGCTTTGAAATATACTTGAGTCAATTCAGTACAACTTCCACTTTACATACTGTAAATTCCAAAGTAACTCCTTCTATAATAGGCAGTGCTACCCTAAAATTAATTCATTCTGTGAAGTGAATAAATAAACTCCTTTCTTTAAACTATAATAGCCACTGTTATTAGATTTAAATGGATTATAAGCCTTAGAACTTACTCTATATTAAATAAGCACCAAAATTCCTTTTTTAAAAACAAATCAATTCATTAAAAGATCCACCGTTGTTTCTTCGAAAATTGCCTGTTAACAGTTTTAAATGACCTTTTAATTTTAATTGAATTCTAATTTATATTCGTTTCCAAACTTTTGCCATTGTTACGAAATTAATTCGAGGAATAATAATATAAATTCGTAAGCAGGTATGGTTTACAAAGAAATTAATTTTAGAATGCTTTTTATTTCCAATTTTTCTAAAATGACACTGGTGATACTTAAAATTTTTTATATTTACGTTAATATACTTATTTTCCACAAAACACGCCAATCTCTCCCATTCCTTCCTCTCTCTCTCGTATTGAAGCACTCAAGGCACACTTATTCCCAGAAGGATGTATACAATAATAGTACTTTGAGGTGTAACAGTGATAATGGTCGACATAACAACGTCACGTTAAAATGGCGAGATTTCCACAAAATATGGAAATTAAACGTTTAACATGGAATATTTCGAACTGTGGGCGAAAAAAGACGAACGGAATAAGAATCTATATAACTTTTTATTTAAAATGGTTCAAATCCGAAGGTCGTCTGTTAATTTATTCTAATTTTAATTTCCAAATGAATAAAAGCTTGCAAGTCGATAAATCGCTTTTTACATGTAAAGTAATGGGAAATTGAAATGCCTCTCTTGGAGACGTACAAGGAATTTTTTCGCGATTTAAATTTATCATTCTCTGAATAAGTGTTAATCAAGCATCACTACCAAATTTCGAGTTTCTATCATTATTATTTCTCGAGTTATTAGCGTTTGCATAGCGTGACCAACCAACAGACGACGGCTAATATTATATTAAATAATTAAGGGAAGTTTATTCTACGCATTTTTAACAACAATTTGATTTTCTCAAAAACGGATGTAACGATTTCGATCAAATTTCATACAGTTACTTGAGTATACTTATGCAATAATATTACATATATCGTTTTTCTCAATGAATGAATATAAAGCTAGTTTATTCTTGGGCAACTTTAACAAAACTTGGATTTTCTGAAAACCGGCTCATACGATTTTCATTTTCTAAAGATAAATAAACGACGCATTAGTACCTATATATGAGAAAGTTTGTACAATGTATGTTGTATGTTTTTTAATGAAGGAAATCATATTACATGTAGATGCAGCGTATTTGACTAGGGATAAAATATATAGTAGCCTCGTGTCTCTGCGTACTTTTAAGGTACAAAAAATATGTCCGAGAGCTTCCCGAATATGCGAGACCTTTATCGCGGATACTGGATGATGAGATATACAAAACAAATTGCGGATACTGAGCTCACTCATACCGAGCACTGGGATACCGGGGGAGTAGTGTATTATTTATTTGCTGGGACGGCGGGGGGACAAAAGTACTAACCTTCAACAGAAGATAGGAATGGGAGATATGGCTTCAACGCACAATACCGAAAAGGACGGCGGACGCCTAAATGTTCTGGACAAATGAAAATTTTATTAATCGTGGATTAATTTATATCTTCGCCACATCACTATACCTTAATATTAGGTTGTAGTGTACTGTTATGGCGTACTAATCGCGAAACGTCGTTGTGCGAAGCTTCGTTATGCGTGGGACGACTGAAATGTCGTTTTTTACACTGTAAGCAAATTAAAGTAATATGAAGTATAAAATCATAAAATATAATTTACACAGTAATAAAACTTGAGGACATTATACGTAATTACGATCATTTTTCATCGCGTATTTAAGTTATTTAATAAAAGAATTTCATCTAAACCCTAATTGTTAAAGATTAAAAAATGGGTGATGGCGAGTTGCACATACGCCACTGCATGCTCATGCGATGAGTTTAATCAAGGAAATAATGCTACCGTTGCGACTAAAAACATCTGCTAAGTCTGCGGTTTAGTTCTCAATGTTTGACCGTGTGAGCGCGGGTTTCGTAAGTTTCGGGTGATCAAAGTCTATATGGACGAGCAGTAAATTTCAACATTGAATATATATTTAACGATGAATACCGCAAGTAGGCTAAAGCCAGGTGATGACGACTGCTACAATATTGAACCAAAAAATGACTTTAAATTAATTAAAATTAAATAAGTTATACGTATTTACACAATATACATACATTAATAATTAATTTATCAGTAAACAAATACAATTATATATAATTTAGAACTTATTCGATTCAATTATTACCTATTCTTATTGAGTTTAAAGTTTTCTAAGTTTAAGATGGGCCTTCACGGCTACCGTAGCGGTTAACGGGCTCACGAGGTCCCCACCGTACTTAACCCATCAAGCATTCTTTTACTTCCTCCAATGCCATCGTCATTTGTTACAATTTACAATATTATATCAAACTAACTTTTTCTTAAATATTTTAACATTTTTAGGTAAGGATTTGAAGAGCTCTTCAGGTAACTTGTACCAATCCCTGATTCCCCCATTAAAAAAAGAATATTTGGCAATATTTGTTTTTTGAGGACTCAATTTAATTCTAAGTTCTCATTGATGCTCTCCCAGCTGAGCTCCGAAACAGCTTACAGATGTTTTATTTACTATAATGGTAACCAGGCAAATACGCTAAAATTCTAAGGAATTCGTAAAACACCTGAGAGTAGTTGACTGCTCCCTTACTTGAGACGATTGACCATCTGAGGATTAAGTTTTTTCCCTTTTCATAAGTACTGTTGGGTTTTTTCTGGGCCTTTAAATCTGAGCGTTGCTATTAGCCATCCCCTATTTCGCCCATCGCTTTCAGATTTCTAGCACATCTAGAAGTACCAAAACATTTATATCCTGTATCCTATACATAAGAAGAGTCCATATACATATGTTATAGATAATCCATAAAATTCTATTAGTTTCCCTTGGAGGTGAATTTTTCGCGGCGGTGAATTTTCCCCGGCGGTGAATTGCTTGTGGTAAATTTTCCGGCGGTGAGTTGATAACGTTGAATCTTTCGCATACCATCATTTATATACCAGGGAATTTAAAAATCATTTAAATTTGATTGCCGGATTTAGCCTATATGCTTGGAATGACAGTATTTATCTTATCTATTTTAAAAGTAACATTTAATCGAATTAAGTAATTAAGTAACAGTTGGGAAATTCCAATCATTCATCCATCAGTGGTGTTCTAATCGTTCAATCATCCAATTTCATTTGAATCCAAAATTTTAGTAAGAAAATGCTTCAGGATCTGTGCTGTGATTTTTCGTAAATATACTGGGGAAATTATCAATAAGTAATTGTAAATTGGCAGTCAACATGTATGGTATGATATGTACATCACTATATGACAATTAAAAATTTATTTAAACATAGAGTACATCTTGCCTACCAAGGGTCTCAGGTAGCGTGGACTCTGGAGTGAAAATCACCTGCCTGAGTACGCTATGCCTG
Source organism: Uropetala carovei (assembly GCA_036926305.1). Lineage (NCBI taxonomy): Eukaryota > Metazoa > Arthropoda > Insecta > Odonata > Petaluridae > Uropetala > Uropetala carovei. The sequence goes on along the minus strand of JAXCHB010000185.1, from coordinate 37,996 downwards.
GGCTTGTGTTTAGGCATACCGAAATCTAGAGTACACGCTACCGCCAGGTACGACATACTCTAGAGTGCGTGGTACCAAGGTAAGGCGTACTCTAGAGTCTGTCTTGCCTAGAGTACACCTTACCTGCCACACCGGTCTACCAAGCGCTTCCCTAAAACTCACACACACACACACGCACACGCGCACACGCACACGCACACACATATTATAATGAGAAAAACAAACCGCGTGGACCATCTAAAATGAAAAGTTGCTTCCATCAAATCTGATTTAAAGCGAATAATTCGCGGCGATCGATTTCCTTTTATATTACAGACAAAAGAGAATACGAATTCAAGCGAGAATTCGAATCGCTGGCTGTCATATCTAATATATTTTCAGATATATCGCAGCCCGCGAATGGCAAAGATTTCCTACATACAAAATTATCGGTGAAAAATATCGAATATGTCAGTTTTCCCGGGTTGAACTCGACTCGCGGATCGTGACCTATACTGCGATTTTATATTTATTCAGATAATAGGAAATAGATCAGTGTTCTCCAAATTGTTCTCCGCAGCTGATTTTTGGGTGTTCCATGAAAAACATTATTAGCTTAAAAATTAACCATTTGTAAGTGTTGATAGGTTATCAGGGTAATAAATTTCCCTCTAATGAATAATTTAATTTTAGAAACAACAAATGTTAAAATAATGGTGTATATGAAAATGTAAAAATCTTGTTTCAAGGCTGGGGTATCATTTAAATTATGTTTACCTTTAGAATGGTGCATCCTTTAATGACAGTTTAGAAACCAATTAAATAGAGTAAGAACGAACAAAATGTCAATATTTATCAGGTATTCATAACAATAACGGATTCTAATGTAGCACCTAATGTTCTACAACTTACTACTTTTTAGCTGTGGAAATGTTCTCCTTGAGGTCCTGGTGTAAATGCTTCAGGGGAGGAGATGGGGAGGCTGAGGAAGAGCGAAGACCTCAACAACAGCGCCCAGCCATACCACGCCCACCGTTGTCACGCAGACCTACTCCGATTCCAGTTTCCAACAAGGCTCGAGTCTTACTGCGCCTCTATAACCAGCCTAACATTCCCAACATGACGAGGAGCAGCCATCCTTAGGACTCCAAAATTAATAAATGAAAGTACCAAAACATATTTTGTGTATATCATTATGGGATAGTTTCAGATATGCATTAAAAATAAGTCAACGGCTTCCAACCTGTTTTCATTCCGGCCCTAAATTGACCAAAGGCAGGACGTCGCAACCCGTACTTGTAACTAAGCAAACACAAGGCCTGAGAGAAATAGGTAAATACGCTTTTTCCAGAAGTGGCAACTATTAAAACTCTATTGCCCAACAAAATAATCTCGGACTCTGTCTTTAGTATTTTCGAGAAAAGACAAACGACTTAAATTGGGCGATAATGAGGCTATAAAATTACATCACATACTTAACATTTTGTTACAAGAATCAATCAAACATAATATGACTACATGACTCCGGAGAATATTCTTTGTCTACCAAATTCAAATCATCCAGTGATAGCTAATATTTTATTATCTTTTCATATATTTAGTGACGTGAAGGTGGGAATAAACCCGGTTTAAACCATGGGAATTTTTGGGAATTTTGGAAGGGAATAAACCAGTGGGAATTTTGAAAAAAATTATGTAATATCTTTATATAGGCGTGTGATCACTAGTACATCATGTTTTGCAAATACGATAACTCGAAAATAGCATAATTAAGTATGTATGGAATCTTAATTTGTTCGTATGGTATTAAAATTCTAAATATATAAGTAATTTTCAAATACGCCAATACTCCAACAGAATCATCAGTGTGGAACCACTTCATTAGTGAATACCGTGGAATTGGACCAGCAAAAGTAATGAAAGAATTGCAATGCGTCCTTACTGCCAAACCAAGTACAACGTGCCAAATACTATAAAAATGAATAATTTATCTATATGTTAAAAGTATCAGCAAGGTATTAAAATTTTACGTAGAAGCGAAAATCAACTAGCAAGTATTATGGATGTTAATGAAGTAATTATCATTTAGAAATCCACTGACACATTAACTATTACAGCTACGCCATCAATAAGTACAATTCAGTATCAACAACCGTCACGATCAGACGAAAGAAATTATACCAGTAAAGGTTCAATATAATCATGTCTAGATAATGTTACTTCTTCTGAAAATAATGAACTTAATCAGGCATTTGCAAGAGCAGTGTGCGCAACAAACTGTACATTGTCTATATCAGAAAATTTCTTTTGGAAAGATTTTATCAAAAAAATTCGCCCGCCATGTCCTCTCAAATAGATTAATTGAAAAAGAACATTCTACTGTATATCAAAGAACGTGTTCAGAAAATGTCCAGTAAAACTATAATTGCAGATGTGTGGGGTAATACAGGGGAAGAAATCATTGTCAATTATATTGTTGCCACAAAAGCTCTTTATTTTACAAAAGTTATGAAACTGGAGCAAATAAACATACATGAGAATTTATAGCAAACGATATCATCAAAGTTATAGATAAAATCGGGAATAAAAAAGTAGACGCACTAGTAGCTGATAATGCCAGTAACAGGAAAGCTGTTTGGAGAATTTTGAAGGTCAAATACCCCCATATCAACACTTTGGGTTGTGCAACTAACGGGTTTAAACCTCTTCGAAATAACTTCCGTATTTATTATCAATATTTCAAACAATGTCATAGACCCGCAACAGATCTGACCTACTTAATACCTATACATTAAAGGTAGGATTGCGAGCCTAGTAAATTAACAAGTTTCAACACGTCTGAGAACGAGCTGGAAACAAGAGAGACTTAGCGATTAGGATGGGAAGGGGTTTAACGTAATGATACATAGAATATATGGAGGGGAGAGGTTGATGCTACGGGTAGAAGGGAATAGATTCAAGGCCGCTCATCAGGGAGATAGAGGAGAAAGGAAGGGAGGAGAATTTAACGCATTGATAGGGAGAGCCGATGGAGGGGAGGGGATTTTTATTGAGAACCGATGGAGGTCAGATCTTTTGCGAGTCTATGACATTGTTTGAAATATTGATAATAAATACGGAAGTTATTTTAAGAGGTTTTAGTCTTCTCTGAGCTTTCGAAAAGACCACAGGCATTCATTATCGAAGGTGATTTTGGAAAGTGTATTTATGTTCATTTATGTTCATAAACTCATCATGTGATTTCTTTTCATTTATAAGAATTTGCTCTAAGTATATTGAAATAATGGATACTCAATGTAACGTTTGCCGTGAGTTTTTCAACTCTCGTTACAAAGTGTCCCATGAAATGAGTGACTGTCATCAAAGGTGCGTTCTGCAAAAGGGTGGCGGTGTAACTGAAGGAGATGTGAATATTTTAGAAATTGAATCTGCCGTTAAAAGCAGGCAGCAGTGTGAGAGAAATTACAGAACTAGTTTTGGGATTATTACGAAAATATAATATTTGAAATTTTGTACTGATATGAGAAATACTATTAGAGTTAGAGCGCCAACAAAATTCCTATCACAAACAGACGCACACACAGATACCATCTAGAAATTAGTCAAAACGGGTTCTAGCAAACCCAAAACATGTATTTCCGTTGAAATCTTGAATTCGATTTATTTCATGAATACAATACTTTCTCTATATAGTATACTTGGAGAAAGTAAAAAGATGACTCGCAGAATTAGGGAGGAGGAGTACGTAATGTAGGCGAAAGAAAAGAATTTTTGATTAAAAAATATTCGACGATTATAGGAATATCAAAATAGAAGGGGGTTAATTTTATACGGAGTGGTGAGGAATTAAACACGCGCGCACACACACACATCTATATTCTTGTGCCGAAGAAGGGTGGATACCCGAAAGCTCCAAGAAAAAGTCTTCCTCTATCGCCATGGACGTCCGTAACACCAAGTAAGTATCCACTGGCTCCCTTCTATCCCTCTCAACTACTAGTTGCAATTTTATATATATATGCATATAATAAAATGGAAATGGTCATCATCATGCTTTGTAACGCTCTAATTTTGCGAATAACTCAATTAAAACTTTACAGAGGTGTCTGAAATTTCTCAGGATTTCAGTTTTAATGAATCTCTACGTTACAACTAAAAAAATTTGAATGAGGTCACGGGTTTGACTCTTATGGGATGAATGTCGTTTCCCATAGGATAACACGTAAATATCACATTTTTATTTGAAGGCTTTCATTCTTTTACTTTTTAAAATATCTTAAAATTAAGTTATCGGTACGAAATTTACGCTAAAACACGCCAAAATAAATGAGGATTCTTATTCTTATCGTCGAATACTCAGTCTCATTCGAATTCGCTCATATTTTGAATTTACACTCGAGTTTTGGTAATTTTTTTAACTTTTGTTGTTTTGTTGATATTTCAACGGGCATTACACTAGTAAGTTAATATTTAGTTATACAGTAACCCCTTACCAACCGCGAGGGTCCCGTTCCTGAAAATCCTCGCGGTTGGTAAACTTAAAGAGCTTATGGGAAAAAGGGGGTTAGGGGAACTGATGTCACGACTCAACCTATTACAATCCCTCAAACATTTTTTTTCGCCTATAATGAATTAAAACTATAACATCATAGTAAAGAGAAACACAACGTATGTTGGAAATAATATTGTATAGATAGTTTTAAATAAGTTTCTGTACATAATTCTTACCTTTATTTCTGTGATGACGCCCATGTAGATAATATACATGATGATGATGGGGAAGGCAGGAGCTTCATTGTTATCGGGAAGAGACGTCACACTCTTTCTCCTCCTCCTCACGACTCTCTACCTCCTCCCCTTCCTCCTTCACAATAGGAGGATCGTCGACGTCTTCTTTCACACGTTCTGCTGCTGCTGGATTTTTATAGCAACTAGTGGACAGTTGAGGCTCAGGTTCTGCTGTTGGACTTTCTCGAAGAAAGCTTGAGGAAGGATCACGAGGATAAAATACGAGAGATTGACTGTAGGACCGAGCGATATCGGGGCTCGTTCTTCCCAAGGACCATAGGGGATCATAATAGGAGAGTGAACCCCACGAGGGACGTTATTAGGTAGGTTTTGGTGTGCTGCACCCCCGCCACCCACCAGTCTGATGATTTGCAAGGTATTATGTAGATGTAGAAGTGTCAGCCACGCCTTAGTGAACAACTCAACTGGGGTGAACCCAAGGAGAAATAGACGCTGTATCATACGTTATGGAATTGGAGAAGAGGAAACCGTACGTAGAGGAAGGGATAAGGAAGAGGAGACGTCCCATCGTATGGAGAAGGTAGAGTGGAAAGGGGAAGCTACGCTCTCTCTTGCGTAAGACGGCAAGCCTCTTCTGCCCGTGGCCCATCGATGCGAGATGCGTTAAAGTGGCAGTACTACTAGTGCATAATCAAATGAAAAAGAATGGTAGAAGTGAGGACGTGGACAGTATATGGTTCTGTAAAAAATAAGTTGAGCAAAAATAAAAAGTTGGTAGAGAATGGGCATGTAAGAGGCAGAAATGGGAGAAGAGAGAGGGCAGGGCAATACCTGGAAAAGCTTGATTATTGATCGAACATAAAGACAATAAATAACGAGGTATATCCAAGGGTTATTTATAGGTTAGATTTGGAAGGAGACCGGAGCCATTGTGGAATGTGTCATTGTACGAGGCGAGGGAGGAATGGTCGAGAAAACATTGTAACCTAGCAACGGTTTGGAAGGATTCATAGGTTGGCAAATGAAGTTAAATCAGTTAATTGGGGTCCATATTGGGTAGTGATGGAAGAGAGTACCCAAGGGAGTGTCATAATAAGATAACAACCACTGTCGGCGATACGGGAAGGAGGAGGAGGAGGGAGAGACAATTAGAGAGAGAGAGAGAGAGATAAATGTCTTTATTTTCACGGCGAAATTGAAATCATAAGGCGTGTGTGTTTCGTCCTAGACCCTATATTCAATGATAAACGGCCAAAACGGAAGATTGGTCCATCAGTCGGTGAGAGGAGGAGACCAAGTTTTCGACTGAATACGTATTTGAAACTAGCTACTTCTTTGTCATCGTAGATCAGGTTCTCATGTCACTGACAACGCGTTTCGAACAAATGGAAGAGTACGCAGTTAATTTGAGCTTCTTATATGATTTTTAAAAATTTGCAGAAATAACAGAAGACGAAAGGAAAAAACAGTGTATTAATTTGGACAACATATTGAGTGATAACGATTCACACGACTTCGACAGTGCAGACCATTTCTCAGAATTGCGTGTTATTCGACATTTGATTCACCAGGGAACGAAAAGTGCATATGCAGCTTTCCGGAGCCATTTGCGACAGAATAATGAGCATAGATCTTTATGAATCAGGAGTAAATGATCAAATTTTTGCCAGTTTTCCTAATTAAGGATTTGTTTTTGTTCTTGAACACAAGATATATATGTATATTTAAATTATACAATAAAATATACATACCTATCTATGTGATATCGGATCTCAGGGTGATCAGCATTTGCGGGGCACATTAAAAATAAAAAATATTAAGTTATAATTCGCGTACTTAAAAATCATTGTAAATATATCATATTTTTAGATACGTACATTTTATTCTCAAAATGTGTTCTGTGACAATACTTCCTAATTTAGCTAATATTTTCGGCGTGTTAATCCAAATGGAATGCAAGATGAGATCAAATATTTATAAATAAATGAAAATGTTCTGAGAAAAGTGACAACATGTTTTCAAATCAAGTCACTTACTTTATATAAAATCTTTCATATGCGTTCGTCTGATATATATAGTGGTAGACAATTTTTTATTCCCTCATATATCTTTAACGAATGATCGGATCGTTAAGAATGTTACATTGATTGAAAGCTCATGGTTTGCAGATAGTTTTGAACACATAAATAATTTTGTTTCACATCTAGAAGTAAAACTGTGAGTGTTCAATCATTACGAAAATCCATTTGGTTGCCTAGTCTTCACCGGTGAGTCTGGGGGCGTTTTATTGGCTAGAAATTGAACTACTATATATTCACAGAATTCTGTGCCTCAACGCTAGCAGTGACAGCGAGAAATGCGGATTCAACGTGAGTTGTCATTGTGACCAATATATAGCGAGAGAAGTTATAACGTTCATTTATACGAAAATTGTAACTTATTTGTATTTCGTCATTTTTACCTCAATAATGCTCACTATTGGTTTACAATGTTGAACATTTCATAAAACAAATAACAACTCGTAATCGGTAGAAGTTTGAGCTATGGTTCCTTTGTGAATGTAGTTTCCTTCCTCACTCTGGCGCTGTGATAGAGAGCTTCTGGGTAGAAAAGTATCTTCGAATATTCAAAACCTTTGAAATGGGGTGCCGTGGCGTAGTGGAGAGTGCGTTTGCCTGCTACGATGAGTAACTTCGTTCAAAACCTGCGAAAGTTGCATTTTTTCAGTAGTTCTTGCGGCCGCGTATTTTATAAATTACAAAATATATTTTTGATTTTTTCATAATTCTTATTTGTAGTAATTTAACTTTTGATACACAAACTTAGCATTGATGATTTTATTCATAATGAAGGGTAAATGTGTTTTTCTCGGTGAAAGTGTATTATTTTTACTGGTTCTTAAAAAAGTTTTACAATAATGATTACAAAAACGAACATATGTATATAACTATGCTCTCGGCAGAATTCGAACATAAGGCTGCATGATTTGGAGTCAGACCAACTGGCCAACCCTTTAACACTTTACCAACGGCGAAAACACTAAATATTAAAACACTGTTACAATAAGAAAAAAATAGTAAAATTTTAAACTAAAATATTAAATCGAAAAACTCAAACCGTTCTTGATATAATTGAAATGCATATGAGAAACGTATTAAAGCTACTTCAACGTGTCCTTATACCTATCACATCCACAAAAAGCAGATATTCGAATGAATTGTTGAAACGACCACGTATCGATCAATTACCGATTTGGGGACGAGAACTTTTTAAATGTCTGATGCCTCTTCTGTCGTCCACGACATCAAAAGGTAATATTCCCTGATATGAAAATGATTAAGTTTACAACGTGTATTACGCATCGACATGGAGTCTGCTATTAAGTGCCAGTTTTATTTTAATTAATTATATTGGTGTAACGTATTATTATGTTACGCTGTTCATTGTTTAAAAACTTAGCATTAAAGTAAATCAGTGAATCAATGAAAAGTTATTTAAAACATATATCACCGCAGTTGCAGAATTATATTTATCCTTATCTTTATTATATTGAGCTTTTACTGTTATGGTAACATAATAACGGCCCCGCATATAGTAAATCCTCACTAATTCGGATTAATAGGGAGAAAGAGTATTTTTCTTATTGTAACAGTGTTATAATATTTAGTGTTTTCGCCGTTGGTAAAGGGTTAAAGGGTTGGCCAGTTGGTCTGACACCAAATCATGCAGCCTTATGTTCAATTCTGCCGAGAGCATAGTTATATACATATGTTCGTTTTTGTAATCATTATTGTAAAAGATTTTTTAAGAACCAGTAAAAATAATACACTTTCACCGAGAAAAACACATTTACCCTTCATTATGAATAAAATCATCAATGCTAAGTTTGTGTATCAAAAGTTAAATTACTACAAATAAGAATTATGTGCCCCGCAAATGCTGATCACCCCGAGATCCGATATCACATAGATAGGTATGTATATTTTATTGTATAATTTAAATATACATATATATCTTGTGTTCAAGAACAAAAACAAATCCTTAATTAGGAAAACTGGCAAAAATTTGATCATTTACTCCTGATTCATAAAGATCTATGCTCATTATTCTGTCGCAAATGGCTCCGGAAAGCTACATATGCACTTTTCGTTCCCTGGTGAATCAAATGTCGAATAACACGCAATTCTGAGAAATGGTCTGCACTGTCGAAGTCGTGTGAATCGTTATCACTCAATATGTTTTCCAAATTAATACACTGTTTTTTCATTTCGTCTTCTGTTATTTCTGCAAATTTTTAAAAATCATATAAGAAGCTCAAATTAACTGCGTACTCTTCCATTTGTTCGAAACGCGTTGTCAGTGACATGAGAACCTGATCTACGATGACAAAGAAGTAGCTAGTTTCAAATACGTATTCAGTCGAAAACTTGGTCTCCTCCTCTCACCGACTGATGGACCAATCTTCCGTTTTGGCCGTTTATCATTGAATATAGGGTCTAGGACGAAACACACACGCCTTATGATTTCAATTTCGCACTGAAAATAAAAACATTTATCTCTCTCTCTCTCTCTCGCTCTCTCTCTCTCTAATTGTCTCTCCCTCCTCCTCCTCCTTCCCGTATCGCCGACAGTGCTTGTTATCTTATTATAACGGCCCCGCATATAGTAAATCCTCACTAATTCGGATTAATAGGGATAAGGAGTATTTCGAAATATAAGTCATAATTTTATAATTCCAGGTGGTAGTTCATAAATACAAGCCGATTTAATCGCAAGAAAGCCACATATGTAAATATTTACATTTTCTCACACGAAAGTCATTTGCATATCATATTTAATTGTTTATCACGAAAAAATGCTACATTATCTTACGGATTTTAATAGTAAAATAGGACACAGTTTTGTAAAATCAATATTAAATGTAAAGATATAAAATCAAATAGAATACAAAGAATACGATTTTTAAACAATAAACTTTAATTAATGTGTTAAACATTAATAAATACAATCAAATGTAGACGGTCCACCCCTATTTTATAGTCTTTTCTTAAGATAACGGAAGTTTTCTGTCGAGCAAAGGTCGTATTATATTGCCGTTTTATAACGACATTCCTCATTTCTCTTATAGCGTTAAAATATTATTCGAATTCCTCATCATAATTAGCTAATTTAATAAGAGCATCGAGGCAGCTTCTGGGTTCGTGTAAGTTAATTTATCTTCTTTATTTTCTTTTTCTTAACTATCCGCTTCGCTTACAAATTATTCATTTTTTTCCATAGCATTATGATATCCAGAATCATCTTCTTCTAGCCACCCACCTTTCAACATCCCCATCCTTTTCGACACTGTTGTTTTACACATTTTGATACTCTTCATAATAGATTAGGTCTAAATCATTAAGATCAGCATCACCTTTGTATAGCTTTTCCCATCCTTTTACTAATTTCCTCTGCTTTACTTCATTGCAACTTACAGCCCAGTTCTAAATAGCACTTTTTCTGTTGTAATTTTTATTATAGGCCAATTTAATTTCTCACCTCGTCTCCTGCTCACTGTAGGAATCGATAAAAAATATGATATTTTAATCGTTTACGTTCACAAAAACTTTTACCGCCGAGTAAATATGAAGGTACAAATATTGAGAGGTAAGGAAATAAACTTTATTATTCACTAGTAGTACTGCCACTTTAAGGCATCTCGCATCGATGGGTCACGCGCAGAAGAGGCTTGCCGTCCTACGCAAGAGAGAGGGTAGCTTCCCCTTTCCACTCTACCTTCTCCATACGATGGGACGTCTCCTCTCCCTTATCCCTTCCTCTACATACGATTTCCTATTCTCCAATTCCATAATGTATGATACAGCGTCTATTTCTCCTTGGGTTCACCCCAGTTGAGTTGTTCATTAGTCGTGCCCCACACCTTCCCCCCGATATTTCCGTAGGTAATAGGCAATAGTGACGGCAGATTGTTGACGTCACGAATATTTTTACGAGTTTTGGACATCGCATGAAAGTAGGAACGCGTAGTTTTGTCAGCGCGTATTTCAGGGCATCTCCAGATTCGAAGCGGAGGCAAACTCACTATATGGTAATAGGTATTTGTTCCGAAATAATTTTAAAATGTTTCGAAGTGCATATAAGAAATACATATTTTTATATTTCATTGTTCTCTTTTGGTAACCAATAATAATTTCGATTCAATTATTGAAATTAAATATTCAAATGAAATTCCAAATTACTCCTTACTTCTATTCAGGACTCATTGAACTCTAATTTTTTGCAATTTTATTTTTCTTGGTTAGCACCAATGATCAAAACACTATAAAATCATAAGATATTAGAGTTTAGGACGTTTAGAAGATGAAATAATTTTTCGTCGAAGATGGGCACCAAAGTAACCGAAGAATTTCGATGAATAGATGAAAATTATTCTGTGAAGGTAATCAATAATAATTTCTAAAACATTACAAAAACATTAATTCAAAGTGATTATTTATATTTTTTTCTATGGTAATAGAAAATATTTCATGAGGCAGCGCAGAAGTATGCAATTGTTATTAGTTCATTACTCGAGATTATTTTTATTATTATTTACGAATGTTTTGAAATCCGTAATAATTTAAAAGAATCTAAAATTATTGAAAATTCCAGTGAGAATAGAACGAAATTTTGAATTACATCGTATTCTATTATTATATAAGTATGAGGCATTTTGAAATAATAACAAGGTGGAAATAATTATCAATTTTTGAATATAAGTAGACAAGTATATAATCGGAGAAATACAGGTTTTATCAAACTTTTATGAATTATACATTATTGATAATCAAGGCGTATATGTTAATTTAGTTAGTGCTGTGGTGCACAACCCGCGGCGTTTTGTGGAGCTGCAGGCGGTAAGCAAAGGCGTGCGTACGGGGTGTGCCGGGTGTGCCCAGGCACACCCTAATGTCTCAAAAAAAAAATGGCTTTGCGTTCTAATTTAATCGCATGATACGCACTTTTAGTTTTAAAGTATGGATTGTTGTATTATGCAATAAGCACCGAATTGCGTAATATAGATGTTGTAGAAATGTATAGAAAGCCCGCGTTCGCTCGCAGCATGCGTCCCCACTACTGCGGCGCCGCATTACCATTGGTCCTCCCCTCCCCTCCCCCTCCGACTACTATTCTATAGAAAATTCTTTGACCTATATAAGCGACCGCGTCAGGCGTGCACAGCGCAGTGCCTATAGTGTTTGTAATCTTTGTCGCGTGTACTTTTCTACTGAAAGAGCATAACAAGCCCGTGGCTTTACGTTTTAATGCAATCGTATGATGCCCCCTTTTCATTTTAAAATATGGATTGGTTCTTTGTTTAGATAAGAATAGGAACAGACAAACTGAATTATGATGAATCTGCTGATAGTAGTGGAAATACCTCGGACTCCTCGGTTAAGAACTTACATGAAGATAATGCCGCCACCAGTTCCAGTGCGTGCAATAAACTGAGTAATAACCAACAGAAGCAGACTTTGTCTCTTAGTTCAGGTCACTGTATTTCCTATTCAAGGCCATCAAACATTCCATCTGATGACCCGGCCTGGGATATACCAAAAAATATATTAGAATGCCAGTCTCGATTATCTAGAGGTCCTTATCAGCCTAGATAAAGCATGTTTCCTAGACGTAAAATCGGGAATAAACAAAGAATTTTCAGTCTGATTGGTATGAAAAGTATAGGTGGTTAGAATATAGCCCATCAAAGGACGTAGTATTTTGCTTTTACTGCCGTTTCTTCCTCTCTAATGATGCAGCAAACAAAGGTCACACTGATCCAGCATTTATTGATAAGGGATTTAGAAACTGGCAAAGGGCTAACGAATGTTTTAAAAACCACCAATTGTCAAAATCTCATGTGTTGAGCTGTTCTTCAGGGTCAAGTTTTAATGAAGGGAAACCTATTGATGTATTGTTGGATGAGGGCAAGCAGGCTTATCTGTCTAAACAAAAAGAGGAACGGTGTCATAACCGAAGTGTAATGGAGCGACTGATTGACATTGTTCTGTGTTTGGCGAAAGGTGGGAGACCATTCAGGGGTCACAATGAAAAAGCTCACAGTTTTGAGAAAGGTTTATTTCTAAATCTTGTCAATATGCTCCAAAAATATGATCCCGTAATGACAAAGCATGTGCAACAATCTCCTCGAATCGCTGCCTGTCTGAGTAATCGCATCCAAAATGATTTAATTGTGGCTCTGCACAACGTTGTGCAACAAAAGATTGTGTCTTCACTAAATGGAAAAATGGTCTCAATAATTGCCGACGACTCTACTGACTGTGGACACATGAACAAATGTCCATTGTGGTGCGATATTTTCAAAATGAAAAACATAGTCCAGTTGAACATTTTATGTCTGTTCAGAGACTGTTAACAGTTGATGCTCGGTCTATTTTTGACCAGTTAAATGACGTCCTTGGCATTTTAAAAATTGACTGGTCATCAATGATGTCTGTCTGTTTTGATGGCGCATCTACTATGTCTGGATATACTGCAGAAGTTCAAATGAAATGTAAAGAAAGAAACAGTGAAATACTCTATGTACATTGCTATGCGCATTGTTTGAACTTCGTCCCAGTAGATGCATGCACTTCAAGTAAACAAAATCACTGCCTTTGATTTTTTTGGTGTTATTCAGACTCTTTATGCATTCATGGAGGGGAGTCCTGTGCGACATGCAGTAATGGAGAAGAATTCACAAGAAGTAGGATCCCAATTGAAGACATTGAAGTCACTGTCAAACACAAGATGGGCATGAAAAACAGAATCAGTGGCTGCTGTAAAACAAAACTACTCCATCATTTTACAAGCTTTACAAGAGATTATCGAAACAACTCGCCTTGCTGACGCTTAAATAAAAGCCAGCGGCGTTATATCCATCAAATAAATTCATTGAAGTTCACCTTTGCCCTTCACATGATGCAACCTATTCTCCAGATGGTGGTAAAAGTGAGTAAGACTCTTCAAGCTCCAGATCTCAACTTACTTTCTGCAATGACTCTTTGGCTGCGGTAAGAAGTGGCCCAGAACATTTTCAATGACACTGTGAAAATGTGTGTACAGAATGATATATCGATTCCCCCAGTTAAGAAGAGAAAAACGCCCACTCGTATTGATTACGCATTTGAGTCCCAGTATCACTTTGATACAAAAGAGGAACAGGAGAGTATAACTTCATTTTACCCACTCCTAGACTCAGTGATTACCGGAATTGACCAGCGATTTGAACAGGAGACTTGTAAAATTGTGACTGTAATGGGAAAACTGCTGAGCTTAGACACAGGCAGGGACGATATGAGAATCATTGCCAAGAAATTTAAAGTGTCCTTGGATGAGTTGAAAGCTGAAGTCGGATTGCTTCGGGGTTATGATGAATCTGTTCCTATAGGTAGCACTACGAACACCACCAGAGCGTGACTTGATTAGCTAAAGGAATCGGTTCGGTCTTCCATGTTCCAAGCCTTTTAGAAATCTATTCAATGCTTTTCAGTCTTACCTGTTACAAGCAGTTCATGTGAAGGGGCCTTTTCAAAACTAGCACATATAAATACTGTCTTAGAAGTACAATCTCCCAACAGCGCCTCGACTCACTCATGATCTCGTACATTGAACAAGAATTGGCTTCGTCAGTTAATTACTATGATGTGATTGAGGAATTTAAGTTGATAACATCTGGTGAGCGACTTCTCATTCTCTAGGACAGGAAGATGAAGAAACCTTAATCTATTTTGGTCAATTTAGGTTAGCTCATTATCTGGTTAAAGATAAAGATCATGAAAATTGACTGTATATTTGTATGCGCCTGGTTATCACTACAGCCAAAATTGGTATTTTGTGTCCCATTTTTTAAGTTTGTATTTTTTAAGTAAAGTTTAGTTGTTAATTTAAAAAAAATAAGTTGGTTAAGTTTCAGTTTCTTTAGTTTGTTTGATGAAAAAAATAACGTCCTTTATGATTGAGCATTCAGTAAATGATCGCCTTAAAAAAAATAAAAAATAAAATTCACTGGGTGCACACCCTAATGAAATGCGCTGCGCACCCCTATGGCGGTAAGTGAAGTAAGCAAGGCATCGGGGCGCCGAAAATCAAATGGCTCTCAACAGATTGTCGACGGTTCTCTCAATTTCCCTCTGAGTCGATAAATTATACAAGTGTTGACTGAGTCTTCTTCTGGACTTTATTTGAGAAAAATAAAGATACAAACTTGTTGTAGGTTTCGCTTGCAAAGTAAACAGGTATAAATATATAAAATTACTTTCCGCCCACCCTGTACCTGTACTGGCGATCGCATCTTCGTTTGGAAATCACAGTCTTCCACTCCAAGATGCACTCTCTGATCTATTCGGTACACTCTCGAATTTACGCCGCAGATTAGTTCTTCCTGAGAAAGGCAAACAAATTTTGCAGAGCGAGAGATGGGTACCCAAATCGTAGTCGTTGCAACTTGCGTATATGACTCGAGAGGAAGATCGTGCCTATTGAATAAGACCTATCGCATCCCTCTTGAGAATTTTCTCTTTCCACCTTTGGAGGTGAGGATACTCTTGAGTTCTGTAAACATATTGTGGAAACAAACAACTGACGTCTATTCCTACTCAAGAATGGGGGGGCATGTGGAATACTGAAATCTGGGGAAAACCCTCTATGACAGGGATGGCTAATATTTCTGCATTAGACTCCAAATCATCTGTAATATTACTCTACAAAAGCCGCATGTTGGCTATCCTTACGATTTGGGATGTAAGGGAAATGCCCTTATGATTCTCCTGTACTGATCAGCGACTCAGTAGGCGGGAACTCAGTAAAGAATTGTGAGTGCAAGTAACGACTCGCTACTCGTGTCCGCGTTCTGAAAGTCTGCAACCGCAGTGGTCATTATGGCCTCACGAGGAGGACTTAATTTAAGGTGGTAATATTGAGGTATGCTGGACAAATAAAATATTATACGTTATAATTTATGACATTTTATTTTGTGTTTATATAGCTTTTGAATTTTTAATAAATAAAACTCTCAAATTATATTTCCTGTTTGATTAAATTTGAAAACTCACTAAATTTCTCAAGCCCCGGGAATTTTCAGAAAGTGTCTCTAGTCCCGGGAAATGGAAGAGACTAAAATCAGAATCTCTAGACCAGGTTCTAAACTCTCACTCATAAATATAGTAGTTACTGAGATGAAATTTGGTACGCGGATTCAAGTTTACATATAATGTTGAGGAATGTACGAAAAATCTATTCGCAAGTGGTGTAACACCAGACATTGAAGTGTATGCAGAACTCGTAGAACACTATCGGTTGAAAGATCAGACCGAAGAATCTCATTTGCTTGAGGGATTGCTTAAAAGTCTTCACAAGCATAATATGGAATTAAATAAACTTGTGGGGATAGTTACTGATGGTGCTCCTTCTATGAAAGGTGCTCAAAACGGGAGGGAATCTCTTCTGTCCAAATGTGCGCAAAAGTTGGGTCTCAAAAATGAGTTGATAAAATATCACTGCATAATTCATTTAAAAAACCTACTTGGGAGGGATCTAGGATTTAGTAAAGTTATGGAGTGATGTTTTAAATGCAGTTAACTTCATCAGAGCACGTGCGCTGAACCACAGACAATTCCAAACTTTTCTCGAGGAATGTGAAGCGGAATATGGCGATGTTCTGTGCCATTATAAAGTCCGTTGGCTTAGCAGAGGTAAAGTTTTGCAAGGTTTTATATCGCTATTCGAGGAGACAAAAATGTTTCTGTCACAAAGAGGACAAGCTATAAATCATCTCGAACATCCAACATGAGTATGTGACTTGGTATTTTTGACTGATATTACTGCATATTAAACGAATTGAATCAGAGATTGCAAGGTAAAAACCACCTGATATTTGAACTTGCTAACAATCTATCTGCGTTCCAAATTAAGTTATCATTATTTCGAGAGCAACTGCTGAAGAACAATACTTGTCACCTTCCTAACTGCGAACAAATACTTAAAAAATACAATGTGAATAGTATCAATATGCCAGTCATATAGAACGTATACAGCAGTCATTCTGTGAAAGATTTACAGATTTTGTGCGGGACAAAACGTTGTTAAAAACATGTGCGAACCCTTTTTGAAACCTCATATAAAGACGCTGACTCCAGTTTACAGCTTGAACTCCTCGGACTTCAGAGTGTCTATAATAGAGTGTATAGTTGGAATTTTTAATTACAAGTTACCGACGATATTGGCGAGCCTTCGGTTCGCTTTCTTCTTAGATTATAATGCCTTTTATATCGGGTGTAGCCCCCTTCGCCTCACTGGAACGAAATTATCCCTCCCCATTGGCCGGTATCGGGTGGGTAAATTCTGGAGGCGACCCAGTGATTGAATATCTGGGCTCCAGACCCTGCGTGCTTCCTCAGGCGGAATCCCTGGACTTCCAGTCAACGGACTGGAATCGCTTTCGTGAGCAACTCACGGACTCCCTTCCGGAAGATCTTCCTCATTTATACATCAAGGAGGAGGTGGACAGTTTCATCTCTTAGCTGACTAACAGTCTGGCAGAGACAGCAGACAAATGCATCCCGAAACGCCGCCGTCGCCACCTGGACTACATGGAGCTTCCAGCTGAAATTAGGGGTGAAATCAGCAGAAAAACATACTTCGCCGCTGGTATCAACGGACTGGGGTTCCAGCCTTGAGACAACCCCTCATCCAGATGCAGCACAACATCCGTGATAGGATCCGCTCCTTCCGTACGGAATCCTGGGAACGACGGCTTTCCACCCTCAACACCAAGGACGGCTCCATTTGGCGAATGGCTCGCGCCTTGCGAGGAAACCCGGTTCAGGATGTGCCCCTCAAGACTGACACGGGGCATGCTATAACGCCTGCGGAGAAGGTCAACCATATGGCCTCCTACCTGGAAACCGTCTTCACCAATGAGGAACCTGTGACCCTCCCCATGGCAGTAGAAGCGGTGGAGGTGTTAGAGGACCAGCCAACACCTCCGACCACCACTTCGCATCATATTGGCAGTGCTCTACGCTCTCTACGCAACCATAAGGCCCCTGGCCCGGACGGTGTGCGGAACGAGGTCCTCCGCCAGATCCCAAAATCCTTTGGGACCTGGCTGGCTTTTGTCTTTACTACCTGCATTCGCCTTGGCTACGTCCCGGATATGTGGAAGAAGGCGAAGATATTCTGCATCCCGAAAGGAAAGGCATCCAAGTATCCGGCCCAATATCGCCCCATCGCGCTCCTGGATGGCACGGGGAATTTCTTCGAGAGGGTCCTCATGCCGTACCTGGTGGATAACATCAGGAAGTACTCCATCCTGCCTCCGCAGCAATTTGGTTTTCGGCTGAACACGTCAACACCCACCAAATTGTACGCGTCTGCATCTTTATTACAGATGCGTTCAACACGAGACACCACGTTGCCGGCGCCATCTTCGATGTGACCAAGGCTTCCGATCAAGTCTGGCATGAGGGCCTTGTTCGGAAGATGAAACGCCTCCGCTTCCCCTTGTGGCAAGTGGCCCTAATTAGGGACTATCTCCGGGACCGCACATTCCAAGTTCCGTGGCACCATTCCCTCTCAGCTTTGAGGAAGATCAACGCAGGCGTTCCGCAGGATCAGTGCTGGGACCAACCCTTTACAACGTCTTCACGTCGGATGTGCCAACCGACCTGGGGTGGAATACTATCATCGCCCTGTACGCGGACGACGCTGCCCTCCTGTGCATATCATCCCGGGCATCCAAGGCAGCGTCCTACCTGCAGAGAGCAACGGATACCCTCATCGCCTGGTTCAGCGCAAACAAGCTGACGGTGAACCCCCGGAAGACGCAAGCGATCCTATTTACAACTGGACGGAAGCCGGCTCCGGATGGCATCCTCATCGGTATTGAGGAGGCTGAGTGGAGGTCACAAGCTACGTATCTTGGGGTCACGTTGGATTCAAAGCTCTGTTTCACCAAACACTACACGCAAGTGGCCCATCGCACCCTGGGGGCTCGCATCCGGCTAGCCCCGATACTTCGTAGTCAACACGTCAGCACAGCGAGGAAGGTCCACCTATATCGAGCCATACTCCTTCCCTGCCTTGCCTACGCCTCCCCAGCTTGGAGTGGTAGGCTCAGAGCTGTGGCAAAACATCGTCTGGAGGTGGCAGAGAGGTCCTGCCTTCGTTCCATCCTTGACCGCACTTGCGGTCAACGGAACTCTGATCTCTACGACCAACTTGGCCTGACTCCTCTGTACGACGACCTCCAGCAACGAGCCCGGAAATTCATCGCCTGAGCAGAAACAAAGCAGGCTGACATCTTAAGGGACACGGCTGCACGCCTTGTTAAGCCGTGGGACAAGCACAAGCGCCCCCGCTCCTCCACAGGAGACGCAGAAGACCAGCCTAGCTAATATTATATTGAAAATACAGTGATATTTAATTTTTTATTGTGATTTTTATTGAAATTTACATTTAATTTTTATGTACTTAGGTGAAGGTCTTCAGACAGACATTTTAAAAATTATTTCTGTGAAAAGTGCCCAAATTCTGATATCAGCGAAAAAGCGAAAACTACAGCAAAGGCTACATATCGTACGTGGCTTGTGGACGTGGAAGATTGTTTCACGAAAAATGGACGGGTAAAGTTTGTGTCATTGAGCGACATAGTAAAGCGTAGTGCATTATTTGCAACGGATCAATTGTTTCGCACAGTCATAATGTCAAACGTCATTTTGAAACTAGACACTCAAATCTTTCGTCATTGTCGAGTGAAAAGAGAAGTAAATATTTTGCTATTAAAAAAAACATCAGGAGCAATATGTGGGTTTTGAAGCGATGTTCTGCCCTAAATATAATATAACATCTGCTAGTTTTTGTTTAGCATATTGTATTGCACTACATGGGAAACCACTTTCTTATGGAGATTTCTTGAAAGAAGTTTTCATAGCTTGTTCAGAATCACTATTTGATGATTTTAATAATAAGGAGTTGATGATGAATCCTATTAAAGAATTGCATATTAGTAGGAACATCGCAAAAGACCGAATTTTGATTTTAAACAAAGACGTTACAAATCAACTACTAAAGGATTTAAAATCTGCAGAAATGTTTTCATTTTGTTTTCATGAAAGTGCGGATGCAACAGCACAGGTGCGACTTGCAGTAATTGTCAGATTCTCCTCTAAAAATGCAGTTTGGGAGGAATTAGTTAAATTAATCGCATTGCCGGGAAGAACCACACGGTGCGATATTATCAGTGGATCAAGAAAAAAGAATTTAAAGAAATGGGGATCAACTTAAAAAATATTATGTAGGTAGCAACCGATGGAACCCCAAGTATGATTGGCAAACATGTTGGATTTGTTCAATTACTTTCAAAAGAAATTCAACGCCTTTTGCTTCAATTTCATTGCATAATACACCAGGAAGCACTTTGTGCGAAAAAAATTTAAATTCAGTTGAAAGTGTGATTTCTGAAATGACAAAAATTGTTAGTTTATTACTGCTCGCGCTCCTAATAAACGAGAGTTTGCAAAACTTTTAGATGAGGTTTAATCTCAATATTCAGTATAACTTGTATAAAATAGTGTCCCATGGTTGAGTCGCGGTCAAGTTTTGAATCTTAGACGAAGTAAGATAGTTTTTAGAGGACAGAGAGCCAGATTTTCCAGAGCTTACAGATACGAACTGGTTAAACGCTTTATGTTTTTTTGCGATTTCATGCAACATTTCAATGAACTAAATGTAAAACTTCAAGGTTGAGGTCAGGTAGTATTAAGAATGTACGAACATATTAAAAAATTTGAGAAGAAGCTTGAAGTATTCGAAGAGGATTTGACGACAGAAAATTTGAAGTACTTTCCATCACTTAAGAAGCATCTTGCAACATTGCCTTTTTTCACTGATGATGGCAAAAATAAGATTGATAATTTGAAAAAAGTACACTTCTTTAATAGGAGATACAAAGAAAATATTAATGAAAGATTTGATCATTTTCTTGATGTGGTGACAACACTAAAATTCATTATATTACCACATACGATCAAATTTTAAGACCTACAATTGGCTTTCTTCGAATGGCTTGACATCGATAATTTAGAGATAAAATTAATTGAGTTTCAAAGCAGTTTTGTATGGAGCAATAAATTTGTGTTAAGGCTAAGTTACAGCGACAATGAAGGGACTGAGAAATTAATTATCAGAGGAAATGAGATTTGAGAATTTAATTCTATCAGAATGGAACTCTTAACCTGATCCATTTATGGCAATGAAAAATTAGCGAAAGGTCTTTTATCGATCTTTGGATCAACGTATGCTTGTGAACAGTTTCTTTCTTCTGTGAATTTTATCAAATCTAATAACAGTAATCGCCTTAACTTGTGCATGTGTAGGATTGAAATCCACAAATTACACTCCACGAATCGATGCTTTGGCATCAACCAGAAAACAACAAGTGTGACACTGACAAAATATGTATGTGTGTAGGAAAATAGACAATTTTGTTAACAGTTATAATAAGGAATAGTTCATTAAATTATTAGTATTGTTGTGTTTTGCAAGAATGTATGTACATATTTCTTTTGTATTAAATTTTTATCATATTCATTATCTTCATTGTTATTAAATTAGGTAAAGATAAAGTCCATTTCTGATCATTATTATAATTACTAGATTAAAAGTCTGTGCAAAAGAACGTGAAGGAATATAGAATTATTACCGTAGATAGGGTATTGTTGTAGATATTATACTTTGAAATAATTTAATAATGCGTTTATTATGTCAGAATTTGTTCGAAAAATTCACTATAGTTTTCAAAGAAAAAATATGAATATTATTCGGTTTGGAGGAAGTGCATTATACCCCCCTCCCCTTCAAAATGGCGGCACCTGATAACATATATTTCTTGGAAATATCATGAAAACCATAAATACGGCATTGTAGTGATTTTTATTTAGGTAAGTATAATTATTTTTGAATTTATTCTATATAACATTGAAAGGATATATTGGCGAGTCTTCGGTTCGCTTTCTTTTAATGTAAATTATTCAAAATATTTAAAGGAACCATTTTTCAATATGTTAAATTTGGACAACAATTTATTTAATGCTATGTAATAGTAAATGGCAAAAACATGAGAATGGTTGAACTAATAATCTCCAAGTATTTGGAATTTACAATGTGACACGCGAAGCGTTTTATGTCAAGTCGCACAATACAATGTGACACGCTCATTGAAAAAGGCTCGCCATTCATGCTCTAGGAGGAGTGGGAGTATGAGTGAGTAGTGGAGGGGGAATGATTCGGTCTCCATGCGCTTGCGCATCAACAGCTGGTCTCCTTGCGTTTGGGATGTGTGGAAAGGGAATTTAAGCTCTTTCGGGAAGTGTAAAGATACCGTGACATGATGGAGAGGTGGAGGTGCTTGAAAGAAATTCCTCCCTCCATGTCCTCTTTCGCCTGCTTCCAAACTCCCAACCTCACTCAGCCAACCGAATCGGTTGCAGTTCCACCCCGCCCCCACGCCACTGCGCTTATCCCCGTGCGACGGCTATACTCCGTGAAATCCCATTCCCACATCATTTACATTGGCTACATTATAGTATTCCTAGAATGATCGAAGTTCGACAAATCTGAAAAATTGAAGCCTCATATCCGCTTAACCGTCGCCTAAAAAAAACTCATAAAAGAGATCGGTTATATTTTGCGACATGAAAGTTTTGATTGCATCGAATGTACATGGTATGCATGCGGAAATCGTGTCGAGTCGTCATAGTTGCGTCAAACAATGTACGGCGACGCCATTTTGCGTATATTCCTTAAATCTATGGGTAAAGAACTCTTGTACGTGTTTACTCGCATATAATCCACAATTTTTTCCTAAAATTTTATTTGAAAAATTAGGGTGCGGCTCCTGCACGAATACAAAGGAAAAAACATTCTTAATGTGAGATATTCTCACATTACGATCACAATTTCCACTTTTACGTTCTTTTATATTAGAATTCGCAAGGTGGCTCTCGTAATTTCCTCTAGAATACAGTACGGACAAAATCAAGCGATATTTTCAATAAAAAGTATCTTTTTGTAACAATCGAAGTGGCCGCCTTGCCTGATTATTCCACATAGACGCGTACGTAGATTACAAAGGAGTCTCGAGATGAAGAGCTCCTAAAATGAACAACTGGTTTGCGGTTGGTTAGATTTAACTCAGCCAAATCCGTACTTGCTCAATAATTGATGAGACTACGATTTTTGAGGATGAGACGAAAGCTACAACCACGTCGTGCGGTTAATGTTTAAAGTACATTTTTGCACGAGTTCCATTGAGGTAAGTTCCTATATTATAGCAATTTAAAGTATATTAAAATACAATAAATTTTAATCAGTACACCCAAATTATGAACAACAGCACCCAATATACCGCATCTTTAAAAAAATTTAATACTATATTCAGAAACGCATGAAAACCGCGAGGCTAGGCAGCATTACGAAGTTGATGAAAGAGGCATCAGGAGATAGATGCATTAGAAACTTTTAAAATAAAATCTGATGTGTCTGACACATGACTTTCTCCATACAGAGCAATGAATATGATTATTTTCTAGACGTCAGCGCTCTCAGAAATAATTATCAGCGATTACACTCGAGAATATTAAAAAAGATTTTAGTCTTTATTAAAAAAGAAATAAATTAAATTGTTAAATGTTTCTATGGATAACAAAATATCAATGAGTAGGTAATTAATAGCACCGCTATCCACAATTTATAAATTTTAATCAAGCCGCGGAAACAATGGTATCACTCATTTCGTGTTATTATGAAATAAACATTTAAAATGAGGAATGTGAATATGTGAAAAAAAATATAAAAAATTCGGAAAAATGCTGTCCCGAACACATTTTCTTCGATGTTTAGACCCGAACGCTCTACGCACCCTGAAACCTCCGATTGCAAGGATTATTGCCGTTTATGGTACTCAAGTATTGGCTCGAGAAATATTAACTTATTTATTAATAAAATATAAACGGTGTTGCGAATAATTGCAGGTCTTAATAAGCCTACTGGTTCGATTTT
The DNA here is from genome assembly GCA_036926305.1 of Uropetala carovei. Lineage (NCBI taxonomy): Eukaryota > Metazoa > Arthropoda > Insecta > Odonata > Petaluridae > Uropetala > Uropetala carovei. Next base: position 14,173 of record JAXCHB010000185.1, on the reverse strand, counting down.
GAAATGGATTTATTTTGCCGGAAATATACAATTATTCATTAATTATAACTCGCAAGTCGTCTTGATTGTCGGAGACGAAGTTACTACAACCGTGGCGACGGACGAAAAGAAGTGCCGGACGAGCAAGCACAGGGCAGAGAACCACTTGTCGTTGGCTGACAGCGAGCAGCTTTTCGAAGCCAAGGCCGTCTATTAGGAAGGTTATCACAACTTCGCCTGGCGGCCATCTTGAGTCCTCGAGCAGACGACGTCTACGTATAAATATACGATGTATTTTTACGGGGCGTACCTTTTTAGGCAAATAGAAGGTTTAAAAGTTCCTGATTACCGAGGTGTGCCCATTATTTTCACCAAGTAATTGATGTGAACCTAGGTTCATTAAATTTTCCGTAAGGAATTCATTAAAATAAGCGTATAATGTACTCAGTGTAACGAGAAGGAATCGGGGTAGTAACTGAGCGGTCGGATGACCGTAATTAAGAAAAAGTAATTTAATTATTAACAAATAGATCACCAAAAACACTATTCATACTAAGAGTATGTTTATTTCAGTATGAGTACTGCATTAAACATATGTATAAGTTATGCAGTAATTCCCACAATATTAAGTTGGTCATTTCACAAACAGGAAATCTCTGCTGTCCATTTCCACTGGAGAAAAATTACTTTTATTTACAAACATTTTCAGTTATAATCTTTAAAATAAAAACTTTTTATTATATTGCATGTTTATTAATGGAAGACTAGCTAAACATTAAGAAACAATGTTGCATTATTTTACATTAATTTACAATAATTCAAGTGTCATTATTAAATTTGAAAGTATTTTAGAGCAAAGTTACATCACATGGAAGGTCACATTCATAGACATTAATGCTTTTGACAGGTCATATAAGAATTCACAAGTGTCCCATCAGGCCAGGTGAGTTAACATCATAACTCACTCAAGAGACTGTGTCATTTCAAAAATGAAAACCTCTCTTAGCATTAAAAATTCAACAGGTAACGTGTTATGATTTTAAGTAAAATAGACAAATTACAAGCAAATAGGAAAGTATCATTTTAATTGGCATTGGAATAGAACATTGAATGAAGTCATCAGTGCAAATAATGCGATCTAGTGCCTACTCTTAACATTATTAACAGCAATTTAGCAATCTAGATAATAAAGCATATGAATTCTAGATATAATCAAGGCATATACAGGGCATACACAAAAATTATTAATTTATATAAAGCGATTACTCGGAACGTCGGGTCCAGCGGTTTCCCTCTTAGAATTTTATCTCTACTTAAATTAGTCTCTTGCGCTTGTCGCTTCGAGTTTGTCAGCTGTTCCGTCTGTTCTGCGCCGTCACTTGGCATAATGTGTTCATTGTAATGTTATTTCATAGAAACAATATTAGGTGGCAAGGTGTTCCATTCCAAAAAGAATGAATGACTGGGATATTAGATTTCTTTTTATAGAAAAGTTTTAAGAATACATATTTAGAGTAAAATTACATTTGGACTAATATGGAAAATGCACACGGGAATGAGAAAATCGCATTCATTTTTTATGTAAGAAATGAAATTAAATATAAAACGGGTACATTCCAGTTTTTTAAGGTTCGTTATGGCCATCTTAGGCGGGAAAACATTTTACACAGAACCATATTAAACGGGAAAAAATTACATTGTTCTTATGAGGAAATTTTCAGGACTGAATGAAAGATTTGAACATCTTAGGCAGGAAAACATCTTAAGCGAGAACAACGTAAACGGGTTCCACTGTAATATTAAACCTCCTAGTCACAATAGTAACTAGACAGTGAATGTTTAGGATGGAAAAAGTTGTGTGAATTATGTAAAGAAATAAAGTAATACATTTAAAATTCATCTTGAAAGAGGCTGAAAATGTACTCGCCACCGGTCTCCATTAACTCGCCTGTGGCGAGTGGGCGAGCGGATTTCTGGAGCCCTGATAGGGGTTGTGGTGAAAAGGGCGTAGCAGGCGACTTGTCTGGTATTATCCTTCGCACAAGCGGGAGGAGGGGGGAGGTAGCGGGGCCTTCACAGCCCAGGTATTTATTTACACCGGCTCTTAACACCGGTGGCAGGTTAGGGGGGGGGGGGGGGAGAGAGGGTCTCCGCTCCGGTGGCTGTTTACTCCTGCTGTTTACCCGTGGCAGGGAAGGGGGGAAGGGTTATCGGGCTGCTTTGTCCGGGAGGTTCCCTTACACCGGGCTTGGGCGGACGGAGCTGGGATGCCTGGCGGCTTATATAACCAGACGCGGAGGATGATCGCGAATTTGTCTTTTAACGTCTTCGGGATTGGCACTGGGATGATTTTCCCCGTGCCACTGGAACTCTTTTTAAAATATATGGTATATTCCCCACATTGGTCTACACACTTCCCTCCCTCCTCCCCTCCGATTCCGTATATATTTGCGTTGCTTCTTGTATTTATACCTGATGATGACTAGATATTAGTCGAAACCGGTCGTAACTATTTTAATAAAAGTGGAACTTTTATAAGTTTTCCTTCTCATTTTATTTATGATGGAGTTCCACCAAGTAAAGGCTTCCTGCGTTGAGTTTTTTAAATTTAAAAGCATTTCCTTTTCACTCACATGCACACCATAAAATCAATTAATTTGGATATCAAAAAATTAATTCATCTTATGTTTAAAAAAATTGACCATTGATTCTGCACGTGAATTATTATTAAATTATTTTCAACATTTCTTTTAACAATGAAATAAAAATCTAAGTTGAAATGTCATTGAAATCCAACACATTAATAAATGGCATAAGAATTTACCACAGTGGAACTAAACCGGAATTGGATGCTGTGCTCATCTTTGTAAAACCAATACATCTACACTCAGGAAATTTCGTTTGTGTTTTTCAAGTCAATCAGAAAGCTGTTATTGAAATTTTACATAGGTTATGTTTACGAAAAAATCCTAACAATTTCAAAAGTTCATATTATTAAGAATAAATATAATTATTTCTTAACTGGAATTCATAACAATATTACATGTAAACACAACAAATTTATGGGTGAAATTTTGGGTTTCTGCTGTGAAACAACTAATAATAGTTATTATTAATATTATTATTATTTATTTGCCATTGATAATTTTTACAAATATATTGGCATAGTCAGCCTTACCATCAAATGTCACATCACAATCAGTCACATCACTAAAATAACATCACAAGCCATCATATAACATACATTTTCAATGCCATTGCCAATCAGGCCATTACAAAGCCACACCACAATCAATTACATCACCAAAATCACATCACCCATCGTACCATAATCACAATTTTCTTAATTCCATTTACTCTTTAATGGGGTAATATACAGCTCCAGGGAAGAATTATTTAAGAGCTCTTTGACACTTTTTTGTATTATCGACCGATGACCTCCTTTGCTTTGGAACCTTATTATTATTTTACCAGTAAATTAAGGGAACTTTGCAAATAGAGAGAGCCTACAATGTTTTTTATTTTAAAAATCTTTCATTCTAGTATTGTATCTAGTAATTTCATAGCTAAGATGTGGAGAACGATTTAAACTTAACTGATTTAGACCTTTACCTCGCTCGCCTTCAGTTTTTTTGCCAAACGACGTGATTGATTTTCCCCAGTTTAACGAAAGGTGTATCTCGTTGTTCCTGTTATTCTTTATTTACAATAAATTAATAATTTACTCACATACTGTCTTCTTTTTTTGTAGTATATATTTTTTGTCTCGCTAATCTCACTAACATCAATTTGCTCCGTTTCATGGATAGTTTTTCTTTTCATGTCTCGATTTTCTAACAAATGAGATACAATTATGATCTTAAAATCAAAACTCAATTAGGCGCAGTTTGTTGAAAATCGTATCGCATTTTCTTACCGCTTGGAATCATTAGGTGCGCGAAAGCCTCAGCAATCGATTTGTTCTTAAATTTCGAAATAAAATGAAAATACTGAGAAAGTAAAAATTGTTTAATTAATTGTAATCCTAAGACGTTCTAATCTTTTTTATTTTGTACAGCTTTTTATTCAAATTTATAATTACACATATATTTCGGATTTGAAAGCATGTATACGTCTGAGTGAAATTAACCAAAAACCTTCGATAACACCATCTTTATTCACTATATCACACCTCCCATACATTTGAAGAATTGCTCACGTTCCCACATTTTTTAAATATTTACAAACGACTCAAGATGTTTTTTTATAGCCAGACTAATCGCTATACGTTCAAGTGTAGCAAATATTCAGTTTATTGTTGCACTCCGGTGATCCAAGATGGTCCCGTCGTAATTTATCATTGTCTTTTCCTCCGAGATAGTCTTTGTCATCTGTTTGTTGGAAGATTGGTTGACGGTATTTTTCGCTACGCAAAGGTGTGTGGGAGTATGTTTCTCGGCTGGGAGCCAGTATGGCCTTGCTCTTGTACGCTCATCTCTGCCCTTGCCTCTCGGTGTCATTCCTGTCGCTATACTGGCAATCCGCGACCGACAAAATAAGCAAATAGGGACAGGTTTGAGGGTAGGCATGTCTAAATTCGCATCTTAAAAGAATAAATATATTCCTCACACGTTAATTGAAGAACTTTTTGGATTTGCATCGAGTTGATAACATTAAAGAACTTTAATTCAATAGTTATGGAAACAGGTGCTGATTAGTATGAAAGAATTGATTATGCAAGAATATTTGATAGGATTAGGCACGTTTGTGAAATAAATACATGTATATATTCCCGCATATTATATTTCTTATAATAGCCCGTGTAATTACATATGCATAGCAAAAACTAAAAATATATGTTAATAATCTCATTCTTATAAATCACTACCAGAAATAATTACGTACATTACAGCTCATTTTCTTAAATAACTCTAAAAGGTAATGTGTACTTAAAATCCAACTTTTTTATTAACCACTTGAATCTCACATTAAATAAATTAAACAGTGTTTTATCGATGGAATTTAATAGATATTTAACAATGATGCGATCTTGAACATCAGAATGCGTTTCAATTACTTACTTATTTCATGCAAGTCAGGTTATCGGTAAATTTTTCATCTTCTGAAATAAATGGCCTTTGTTTAAAAATATTTATGAGAAGAAGGGTCGAATTATTTTTCATTAAAAATGGAAAAGACTATAATTTGAGTATTGACGACATGCGTTTCGTCTCAAATTATTCATTTCTTCTCAATTACGAAAAGTTGTTTGCAAGAAGGAAATAATAACTTATTTAAAATCATTACTTCTTCACTGAATATCTAAATTGTTTCACACACTAAAAGCGCACAACAAGAAATTACATGAATATACTTAATTATGGGAAATTTTTATTTCCGTCGGTTGCAACGTTTAACCCCTCAACACCGAGCAACGTGTGCTGCACGTCCAACAAGGACTTCGTATGTCGCCGAGCGACGTGTCCTGCACGTCCGAGGTAGTGCTTGCTTTCTTTACTGTATAACTCACTTAATATTTCATACATCTATAAAACCATAATATATTTTGAAAGAGGAAGCTTTGTCTTACCAGTAATGCATGTCAAATAATTTTACTATTATTTCTATATTTTAGAAAATACGTCAAAATTTGCGATGAAATTTTAATTTTTGCGCAGGAAATACGGAGCGTCACCACATTTTATTGTCTATTGACGCAAGGGATATTCGTAAGTCTTAATGACCTTTATATATTTTGAATGAAGAAGCTTTGACCTTTCTAGTAATGCTAATCTTATAATTTTAATGTAGTTTTTATAATCTACGCGAAAGTTCGCAATGAAATTTTCATTTTTGCCCTAAAAAATCGGTGCGCCACCGCATTTTATTGTCTATTGACGCAACGGATATCCGTAAATCTTAATAAGCTTTATATATTTTGAAAGAGGAAGATTTGACCTTTCTAGTAGCGCATATCTTATAATTTTAACGTAGTGTTTATAATCTACGTGAAGGTCTTCAATGAAATTTTCATTTTTGCCCCGAAAATTCGCTAATTACGTAAGGGAGAATCACCTATCTGAATAAGATATATATTTTGATAGAGGAAGCTGTGGTCTTTTCAGTAATGCATGAGTTGTAATTTTGCTATTATTCTAACATTTTATAATCAACGCGAAAATTTACGGTGAAATTTTCGTTTCTGCGCCGAAAATTTGGAGCGCAACCACATACTTTTGTCTAAATACGCAATGCATATTCGTCCATCTGATTAATGTATAGGTACTTTGATAGAGGAAGCTTTTACCTCTTCAGTACTGCACGACCTGAAATTTTACTATTGTTCTAAGGTATTAAAGTGAACATGAAAATTTGGGGTGAAATTTTCGTTTCTGGGCCGAAAATTTGGAACGCAACCACATACATTTGTCTAAATACGCAATGCATATTCGTCCATCTGATTACGATATACGCACTCTCATAGAGGAAGCTTCGACCTCTTCAGTAATGCAGGACCTGTAATTTTACTATTATTCTAACATTTTATAATCAAAGCGAAAATTTGCGGTGAAATTTTTGTTTCTGCGCCGAAAATTTAGAGCGCAACCACATACTTTTGTCCAAACACGCAATGCATATTCGTCCGTCTGATTAAGATATACGTACTTTGATAGAAGATGCTTTGGCCTCTTCAGTACTGCACGACCTGTAACTTTATTTGTGTTCTAACATTTTATAATAAACGCGAAAATTTGCGGTGAAATTTTCGTTTCTGCGCTGAAAAGTTGGAGCGCAACCATACATTTTTTCTAAATACGCAATGCGTATTCATCCATCTGATTAAGATATATGTACTTTGATAGAGGACACTTTGGCCTCTTCAGTAATGTACGACCTGTAATTTTACTATTGTTCTAACATTTTATAATCAACGTGAAAGTATGCGATGAAATTCTCATTTTCACACGAAATTACGATTCCTCTTTTCACTTTCTAGAAGAAGAAATATAATCTTTTCCATTGTATCTTTGTCTAGCCTTGTGAGAAAAATGTTTGTCCGTTTGAGAAAGAAATATGTCCACTATACACTAATTACACACAGCCCACTTCATATGCTTCTAAAAATCGCTTTTCAATTCACCAAGAATGCTTTCCTCTTCGGCGATCCTTCAAAGATCTTCAACGACCGGTTTGTTCCGCTATTTGTATTGTTTGCTGTGTTTACCTCTCAAGTCCTTCAGTCCCACAGGCACACGAAACGGCGCGTTAAAATGAAAGGCTAACTCAAAACCGAAACATGACTGATATTTTAGTGAATCAATAAGTATGTTTGATTGATATTTAACATTAGGGAAACTAAATAAAACAACGTATTATAATCAATTTTTGACATAAATATACATTTTTTATTGATTACAATAATAATAAATGAAATTTATGGACAATCTATAATAATAGTAATGCACAGTTGTTGTCTTTCGTATTCAACGGACGTACGCTGTTTCGATTTCTCAAGTTGACCCATTTAGTGCGTGTAGACGAGGAAACGGTCACGGTCGGATATGATTCACGGTATCTTTTCAAAGACCTCGCTTACAAGAGATGCGTTTACGATGCTATAATGTAAATTTCACACTGAATCCAATTATGCATGTATACATTTTCTAAAACAATCGGGAAAGGACGTGTGAGCTAATATGTAACTTTTAAAAGTTTTCCGTATTCTGTGTCTGAAATCTCATGATAAATAGATCTCCATATCTCCGCTTCTAATAAACGAAATGTAACCAATTTTCCTATTTCACTTATGTTATGATTAAGAATGATGACTACATAACTAAAACGTTTATACTATTAATGAAACGCCTTTTAAAATATCATAAATACAACACTTAGTTAAAAATTTCCAGTCACGACATGGAAAGGTTGGCATGCGACAAACCTTTTACCTAATTGGTTTAGATAGGTACATTCAGCGAATGATGTTTAGTAATGTTTAAGTGTTTCTTTGAACAAGATTTCATGTCAATACCTTTCATAGTTCATGGTATGCTGAAAGTTATACAAACCGTGAACGCGCACCGTAACATTAAGCGATTACTGTTCATTCGCTTCTATGTAGCAATGTTTGTGTCTGTCGCATGATATTTTAAATTAACTTTAAAAATTTCATCTTTTTTGTAACTATATAAAACATTTCATCAAGAAACATTGAAGACATCAAAAGTTGTGATTTTTTAAAAGATTTTCGCAACTTTTTCGTGGTTTTTCAAAAAACTCCTTCGTCCGCTGAGGAGGGAATTCGAAATACTCCTCCGTCGTAGAGGGGTTAAGGATTCGTGGACAAATATTATAAAAAATTACGTATCAATAATTCTAAGTTTAAAATAAATGAATCTATTATTATAACTGATGAAAAATGGTGGATCATGCGATAAAAATATATCTAAAAAATTAGGCGTTTTTTTGTAGATTCAAGTTAAAAAATACTGTGACCGGGAGTCGAAACCAAATCTACCACTTGCCGGTCGGATATTCCACCAATGGACTTCCGTAACTGAAATATTTTCTTGTTTGAAAAGGGAATATTTTCTTAGGTTGGGACCGGACAAGCTATGTTAGTATCAACCAGCTCCAACAGAGGCCCTTAAGGATGTACGTCGCTGAAAACCCATAACGTCTCAAATGGTAAAATTACTCATGTTTTAATTGATTGAATGAAGGATTAGAGCATCGTTATGCGACACACGTAACCTGGAATGCCGAGAAATGTGGAAACAGGAGAATTCCTCTGCTCAATAGCATAATGAGTCATCCAACTTTCAAAGTTTATTTACGCGCAGGCACCAATAAAAATCACAAATTACAGTACATACACTCAGTGCTGCAGTCGTAAAAAAAGCAGAGGCTATACTGTATATTAAGGTAAAACTTTGAGGGAGGGTTCTTACCCAGTTTTTTAGAGCAAATTACACGATAGTAGTTTTGTTACAATGCCAGGAGAAAACGTATGAGTGTTTTTTTTCAATCAACCTGTATAATTTTTCATAAGGCGTGGATATACGCTATTTGTTCGACAAAGCAGAGGGTATACCGTTTCCACTCGAAAAAGCAGAGGGCGTATACCACCGTATACCCTCCACTAAAGCACTGCAAACACTCCTTTCTTTATTATTAAAACATAATTCACTGCAAGCCTACTTATATCAACTGGCACTTGTATAAACTCTACACTTGGCAATCACTTACAATCTACGTTCATATTGACGCTACACTATATTACAGCTTATCAATTTTCAGATAATTTTTTTCTTTTAGATAAACTTTTCCTATTTTCAAATAACCTAATTCAGAAAGGAATTGAGCAGGCCAATGCTAAATTCCTCTATTTTTATGTTTTGCGAAATTCTCATAAACGGATATCCAAGGGTGTAGGAAATAGCTGTACATTTCTGCCCCCCTGAATCCCTGCATCTATATAGTCACCGTATACATTAATTGAGCAAGGATAAGGACAGTGTCAGTCACAACCCGAGGCAAAGTTCGCCTCCACATTCGAGCAGCAACGCTTGAGTGGAAATGGAGAGGAAGGTAATTCGTAAGCCGCAATGAGGGCCTGCGTGAACCTGAAATAGTGTTTCGAGCCACAGTCCGCGGCGGCGGCAGCGACGTAAATAATTATTATATAAGTATTGGCCAAAGCAGTTAAATCTGAAAATTGAAAACGTATCTATGTCGCAGGTAAAATTTTCCCTTAAAATTCAACTCAGCCGCGCTTGAGGGGAAGTGGAAGGGAAGTCCCACGTATCTGGTTTACATTTACCAATTCAAAAGGCCTATTGTGTCATATCAAAAAGAGATTGTGGATTAATAATAAACGATAAATTATATGCTTGTCCTTTTATTCCTCCACTAATCAGTCCTTTTTAGCTATCTTCGGTGCCCTCGCACTAACCCGGTATTTCGTAGCACAGTTAGAGAGTATTATAATAGCTCATCTAGGGGTGTGGCTTAAGCGCGCTAAGTATCAAGGCATACCAAGCGTTCACCCAGGAATTTCTCTAGGTGGGGCACAATTCTAACAAAAACTATTCCACCAAATATTTGGACAATTACCTATCCCCCTCAACTACAGCCTGGAGCAGAGACTTCTCCTGTGCACCTACATAAGTATCTGCTTAATACAAACCCTTAGATTTTAAGGCTTCTAAGTCAGAAAATTTAGCATTTGGGGGCAAACCCGTCAGCAACCCCTCCCGGTTGCGCGAATTAGATATAAACTATTTGCCTTGGCTCAATGCATAGCACAGGCTTACCACAGTTTGCGATCATGTCTCTGATTTTTCCTTTAAATTAGCGTCATTTAACCTTTAAATAGACGGAAGAATAGCATTATTAACTTCACACTATTGTGTAATCATCGAAATTATTGTTGCAGCAACGTTGGTCTTTACGCATATTATGTTAAACAGACATTATATACGGAGTATTTTCTCATCTGTGCCTGGAGCTTAAATGCGCCAATTATCAAGGAATACACCCTCTACCTTTGTTTTATACATACCTTACAGACGTTTGCTATCACGTATCTGACTCTATGTATATTTTCTGAATAAATTAGTTACAACTAATCCTGAAATTACAAGCGTTTCATTCTTCTCCAATTTAACTCTGTATAGCATGACATAATGTGTTAGCTTAATATAAAGTGTGACTAGCGGCCTGTATAACTCCAAAATTGGAGATATGCAGGAATATTATTTTAAGAAGCCCCTACAACCAATCAAAAATTTTTTTATACCGTTCTTCCAAACCAACCAACCAATCATTTTTAAATCCTTCTTCCAACCCAATCAAATCTAACGATTTTTTTATAATCTTCTTCCAACAAACTCACCCAACGATTTTTGGAACCCTTCTTCCAACCAATCCAACGATATTTTTGAAATGCTTATTTCAAGCAAACCAACCAAACGATTTTTTTACAACCTTCTTCAACAAAACCCAACAATGGTTTTGATGCGATATGTATTTACATAGAGTCAGAGACATGACCGCAAACTGCAGTAAGCATATGCTATGCATTGAGCAAAGGTACAGAGTGTATACCTCAGGCGCGCAACCAGGGAGAGGAGACTGAAGGGATTAGCACTCCAACCCCCGAAGTGAGTATCTTGCATGCGCATGGTATACCATGGTACATGGTGCATTTAATCCACAGGCCCAGATGAGCCAATTTTTCGTAGCTTGGCTACCAAATTCCAGTTTACAGCGAGGGCGACAACGATATATAAAATAACTTAGTTAGTCCTGGAGGAATAAGTGGCCTAGTGAAAAAGTTATCGATCGCATGTAATCCATGATTTCCATATGTTATAACACATCAGGTTTGTTGAATTGGTAAATGTAAACCAGATTCGTGGGGCTGTTTCCGTTAATAAAACAGAAAAATATCATGATTTTACTTACGAAATAGTACGGTTTCAACATTCAAATTCAACTGGTTTTGCCAATACTTATATAATAATTATTACGTCGCTTTCGCCGCCGCGTACTGAGATTCTAAGCCCTATTCAAACTACCGGCGTGCACTCCTCACGCCCGCGCAATACCTTTCCGTCCATTTTCACTCAAGCGTGGTTGATTTAAAATGTAAGGGAAACTTTTACTTACGAAATAGGTATGGTTTCACCATTAAAATTGAACTGCTTGGTCAAAACTATTAACTTTATATATAGTCATTTATGTCGCTGCAACTCGGGGCCCTATTCCTGGTACCCGCAGGCCTTCCTAGCGCCCCCTGCATTACCTTCCCCTCCACTCCCACTCAAACGTGGCTTAGTGAAAGTGGAGGGGAAGCTTCGCTTCGGGTTTTGATTGACACTGGCAGAACCTTTACTCAATTAATATATACGTTTATTTCACTATTCAAGAATAATTAACTAAATTTAAGTAAGAATGATTACTTAAATTTAGTTAATGCATTTATAAATAAGTCTCTCTTGACTGTGCCTAATTATGCATGTGTTTTAGCCCTGGGAATATCCGAGGCCCTAATAGTCCGAATAATCGGAGTTTTAGTGTTGTAAGAATTATTGACATAAGTTGTAATTCCCAGTTTTTATTACAAATGGACAGAAATTTTCAAATTATTTAAAATTATTATTATACTTACCGGGATTTCACTTGGCTGTTGGGATTAACTTTTACGATGTTATGTATATAAAATGTTAATTATGTAATACAAATGGTAATCCACCACTTGTAAAGTTTTTATATTATTTCTAGTGAATCTACTTTCGCTGGCCATTCTAGGGCATATTTTTATATAAAAAAATTTGGATTACGAAAAACAGCAAATCACCTATTAGTAACACTTTTTCACTTATCTTTTCTTAGCAGTATAAGTCCAAAAGATAGAAGGGATGATATAGAAGAACAGCCCTAGAACTAAATTTCTGTTACTAATTGAAAAAAAAATATTGTAAATAATTCACCATACCTGCCCTAAATTTATATTAATATTTGAAAAAAACTTTTAATGTAAATAATTTACATTACCTGGATTAAATTTATATTAATATTTGAAAAAAATATATTTAATCTAAATAATTTTACATACAATAGTATAAATAAGAGTTAAAATTTAACGGGTGGATTACGATCATTCGAATCGTTCAGAAAACTAAACTTTTCAACTATAATTCATCGGAATACTATAAAAAATTGAACCCGACGAAGTCGAACATATATGTACAGAGCGGAAACTGGAACCTGCGGTGTTTGATACCGTCGCGACGGCAGGTACGATAATCATCCGTGTACAAGGCCTACGGATACCGCCCCAGACATTCAGTTAATTTATAATGGTGTTCTGAACCCTGATTAGCAGCCATTCAACCAATGAATACGCAATATAAGCGTTATGACAAACCAAGCAAATTACATTAGATTGGATCTCAGAAAGATGCTCGGTAACGAATTTGAAGTGGTGAAAATTGTATTATATTTTAATGAGTAAAAATAAAATTTATATGGATGTTATAACACATTCGGCTTAATCACAGCATAACTTATTTTCCATCAGAATGCCTAGCGAAATTCCAAATATTAGCTTTTAAAATTTCCTGTTTCTTCAGTCGTAATTCCTCCGATGATTTTAAATCCATTTCACGATTTGAAGACAAAAACAACATTTTCTACAGAATTACAGTAGTCTCATTTAGGATCATATTGCTTTAAGACAAATTTTTCAAGAACTATCGCTCTAACGTATTCATATTATTATTATTAAATCGTTATCTACTGAAAATGCAAGTATGAAAAATGTTAGCACGGTTATTATCAAACTAGAATGATTTTTAGTTACAATTAATTGTATCATTTGTACAATTTTCCTTTTTAATGCACTTCTTATGTATAATACCGCCAATATTTGGCAAACTCTGGAAGTTTATGAGCGTAATACTGGACGTTATATTCAACAAACACAATAGGAAGATATAAAAGATCTCCTCTTGAGTACAAAAATTTGATGACTAAAACTAGGATGCAATTTTCTATATGGGTTACGAAGAACTATATATTCATAGACGATTTTGCAAAAATTCGCGGATTATGGTTTTTGACATTTGCCATGCATCATCATTTATTATAACTACAAAACATATATATATATATAATTTTATATATTATGTATATATAATATAATTATCAATTACCAGAAAATATAGAAGATATATATTTCTGAGCATGTTTCTAAACACATGCTACATACAGCGGTTCGCAGAGGACCAAAGAACTAGATCGATACAGTTACTCGGCCTCCCATTGGTGGCAACAGCTAGCGAATGAAACACTAGGAGGAATTCCTGGAACTACCTCTTCTCCTCGGAACTCCGCCCACTGCCATGGAGTGGACTGTGTCACACTCGGAAAATCGCTCTACCCGCCATATCTCTCTCTCTCTCTCTCTCCTCTCTCTTCTCTCTCTCTCTCTCTCTCTCTCTCTCTCTCTCTCTCTCTCTCTCTCTCTCTCTCTCTCTCTCTCTCTCTCTCTCTCTCTCTCTCCTCTCTCTCTCTCTCTCTCTCTCTCTCTCTCTCTCTTCTCCTCCTTCTCTCCTCTCTCTCGCTCTCCTCTCACTCTCCTGCTCACTCTCTCTCTCTCTCATCTCTCTCATCTCCATCTCATCTCTCTCTTCTCTCTCTCTCTCTC